>DWLI01001915.1:0-14229 GCA_018249915.1 Cecropterus dorantes dorantes | reverse complement strand
GATACCGTGCAAATGATATTTAGTAACCTTTCAGGAGAGACAAAAACTATATATTTTGTCCGAAGAACTTCATACAAAATATACAGTTACGATACCGCACAAATGATATTTAGTAATCTTTCAGGAGAGACAAAAACTATATATTTTGTCTAAAGAATTTCATAAAATAAATACAGTATTTGTCTCTTCTCAAAAGTTATCAAATATCATTTAAGCGGTATTGTTATATAAGCGACGATATGTAGAACTTAAAGTACTGATATCTGTAATATAAATTCCCGATGAAGTCACATGATGAACTGAAAATTGCCCATAAATAATTATGTTTTGGTCACAGATAATGGATGTGTCTTGTTGCAACTTCGTAGTAAAGGTATATACATACATACATACACACACATAGGCGTTTGTTAAATTTATAAGTTACAAAAATAAATAAGTAAATGAATAAGTAAAACTGGCCAAGTGCGGGTTCGGGCGCATAAATGATTCTGTTCCATTACCTATTGAACTAGTAAAAACTTTTCTTGTATGGGAGCCCTCCTAAAATAATGATTTTATTCTGTTTTTTGTATTTGTTGTGTTGTGGCAGCAACAGAAATAAATGTGTAGCAGATAGCCTGGTAACAGACAGACGAACAAACGGACAGCGGAGTCTCAGTATAAGGGTTTTTACCTTGTGAGTACGAAACCTAATATGGTATAATTTATAAAAAATAAACTGAATCACTTCAGACGGATCTTTGCACTAGTATTTGATCAGGTTATTAATATATACGTTTATACTGATGTATTGACATATAGCAACAAACAAAAAAAATGAAATCGAAAGTAGCCATAAATCTCGAAGATAATTCAAAACTTACTTACATCATGAACTTACAAATTGTGGGGGGTATTTAAAAATCTGTTACGTAATTCTAACGGAAGCTCATTAATCATCAATTATAATCCTGATTTCTTAATAACACGCAGTGACTCTATATCTCAGCATAACACTAATATAAACTTCTACAACTTCTAATAATTTTCACATTTTTTTATATCCAAAAAAGAAAACATTAGCATAGTGTGGAACAACCCTAAGTGTTAGAACACAATCTAATAAGCAGTGTGCTATGCAAATCAATCTGTTGCACAAAGGATTGTCAGCTCGCATTGTCGCTCGGTCATTACAGGAAACGGTCCTTCTACCTGTAGGGTTGTCAATCGTAACGGGAGACGAAGAAGTACCTGAAAATTGATTTTAATTTTGAAATTTATTCATAAATACATACCTGTCATTCCTTTTTTGTTTTCAATGGAGGAAATTTTCAAATGGCCACCGTGTGAGTGAAGCCGAGTTATGTGGGATTTTTACCGCACCAAAACCCTCTCTGGTGGCGGTCCTCAGAGCTGCAAAGAGGACCGTGGGATCTCTAATGGAACGCTACCCGTGTCCGTTGCTCCATCAGGCTCCATTCAGGTGAGCAGCATTGCCCACCGCACCGTCTAGTCTTTACAACAGTATGCGATCACTCATACTGCCGTTTGTGCTCCCACTTTTCTGACCGCAACCCCGAAAGCCCCTTTTAGTTGTCTCTTATACCGTTCCGGGGATACCGTGCCCCTATTCTAATCCCGGAAAAACAGGGACTATACTTGTCAAACCGATGTAGGCACTTTGCATAATGCTTTTAATTAACATTATTAACATTTTAACATAATTTTATTTATTTATTTAGTTAAACTTTATTATACCCTAAAATGTGGTACAAAAGGCGGACTTAATGCTAAAAGCATACAATAAGTAATTCCATTTCATGATCGAGTGATGACATTTGTACTTAAATGTCAACAAGTTACTAACAAGGCAAGATTACAAATTATTATCAGTAGACTTTTTATGTGAAAAGTCAAAAATTAACAATATTAAATATATATGGCACTAAAAGCTATTTTCTGCCTTTTGAAATGCTTCACAATATTTTAAAATATTTATTTATACGATGAATACAAAGTTACATACACAATGTATGCAACAGTTTTTTTTTTAATTTTTGATTAACAAAAATTGAGAGATCTAATATCTAGTAAAAGTAATGTTACAACATCATAACTCCCCTTTTTAATATTTGTCATTTAAACCTACAATGTAACTCATAAATCATCTTTAGTCATAATTAATCTTAATTTAAAAAAATGGGTATATTAATAAAATATTTAGTAAAAAACTTAAACCGTAGTGACAACCCTAGCATAGTAATGGTGTTTTATTGTGAGGCAAATAAATGAGTACGATCCGCAAGGTACCCGTGAGAAATCGACGCGACAGTTCGTAAATGACTGACGCCTAATTACGATTAATGATTTTTAATGGTTTAACACGAATACAGGTTTTTTCACGATACAGGATGAAGTTTGGTGAAATATTGATTGATGAATACACTGTTTTTCAGTCATTACCTATAACCTATACTAATATTATAGAGCAGTAGAGTTTGTTAGGTTGAACGGGCTAATCTCAGGAATTACTGATTAGATTTTTTTTTGTATTGATTAGTCTATTTATTGAGGAAGGCTATAGGCTATATAACATCACGCTATATATTTTTTCTTTTATTGAATAGCGGGTGAAACCGCGTGGCACACCTAGTTAATTATAAGATTGAAGTAGCAAACAAGCATGGAGTCCACTTGATAGGAAGTGGTCACTATCACTGATGAACACCCGTAAACATTATACAACAGAACGGAACAAGTGTTTTATCTGAAGCAATCATAGATATGTGTCAACTCCCGACGAGTACGGTGGTCGTCTCATTTGATATGCATCCACACCCTTCCAATCCAAACGCACAAACTGCTTCACCCTAGAAATAGGTACTTCCGTGGTCGTGGTACCATATAATTATGTTCTAACACCTTACAAATTAGGCATCAGAGCGTTAATCCTTTTCATGACACATTTCAATTTTTTGTGATTTGTGTGATGAGTTCATATTTTTTTAAGATTGAAGTAGAAAACAAGCCTGCAGTTCACCTGATGGTAAGTGGTCACTACTATACTCGTATATAGATATTCTCAGAATCAGATCTCGAGATAATATCATGGTCAATCTGAGGTTCGTTACAGACGCTTTGCTATTCTTGAGGACTCAGTTGGAACGTCTCGGATAAATATTTAAAGCAGATCACAGTAACGCTTAACACTGCTGTTGTTAGGCAATTCGGTGTGATGGTGGTGCTTCCGGTATCGAACCACAAGATGCTCATATAAATGAATGTAGGTATTATAAATTGATTAATAGTTGTGTCCTTTAATCTTCAAAATGTTTTGGTTTCGTTAATCAAGAGTAATGTTTTTTTTAATTGACAATAATCAGCAAACAATTAGCAAAAATTTGCGATAATTACTTTTTTGTTTTGAATTTATAATAATAATAATATTCTTAATTGTATCAAGAAAGTATACATAACAAAAAAAACATACAAATTTAAATTACAATACGAAAGGCGGCCTTATTGCTAAACAGCGATTTCTTCCAGGCAACCTTACGGTAAGGAGTTAAGGTAAACGATAGATATGAAAATAGGCGAGGAGCAATAAGTAAATTTTAAAGTAAATTAACAGAATGACGATAGCAATGAATTAATAGGAGAAGAAGAATTTAATGATGCTGCAAACCAAAATGCTTCTACGAGGCATCCAACCGTCTTAGGGATTCTGTATTGTTCAGGGATAAGCAGAGAAGATCAATTTCGCATAAAGTTCCATTAATAATGAAATGAAATATCTTTATTTTGCATAGGTCTACAGTGGCACTTACAAATTGTCAATTACAATATTTTTTCTTACACTACCACCGGATCGGAACACGACCTCAACTAAGAAGATCCGGGAATAAACTCAGTAGGTTTGTATTTTTTTGTATTTCTGGTCAATTACTGTTTATATATATATATGTGTTAATATACCTTAACTTTACTTAATCTTGTTAGATTAACAATCATACAGCTCGGCAGTACGTCTGTAATTAACTTCAAATAGCACTGAGATTCAACACGTCTGTTTGCTACTACGTTCATAAAATAATCAATAAAATCATAAAAATGATAATATACTAACAACAAAAGCATGCACTATTTCACAACTTAAACCGCAGCCCTACTTGCAGCAATTTTCTAAGTGTATGAACAGAGCCAGATGGCAAGATATTGGCTCCCAAGTAACGCTACCGGCTGTAACTTAACTGGCTTGGGGCTATAGAACGATTTGACGCTGATTCCTCTGCGCGCATAAATTCTTGACCAACTCACTGAGACCTGTCAAGATAGCTAAAACAATACACAGAATTAACGACCCAAGACTTGTTTCTGAGCTCAAAACAGAAGCAAACGATAATGGTGAAACTGGAGAGCTTGGAAATATGTTGGAAACTAAATAAGTAGACCTAATTTGATATAAAATATGTAAGTGTGAAAAAATTGTTAAAATCAAAATCATTAAAAATTGATTCACTTAATTCGAAATTACCTACAGATAGTTATATAAAGTTAGTTAAATAACGACCCGCGTGGCGAAGCGGTCACGATACCGGTCTGACGAGTAGTGGGTTCCGGGTTCGATTCCCGGCCAGACAGACATGTAAATGATGAATTTAGATTTCTGTTCTGGGTCTGGATGTTTGGGTATTCGTCTTTGTGTGTCCATGGCACCCGCGACACAGAAGAAAATCCTAGTGCGAGGCTATGAGTGTAGAAATCGTGCAAGCGTGATATGTACCTAAATTATTAAAAAGATACGAAATTAATTAAAAAATATAAATTTAAAGAAATTAAATTATAAATTTTAATTTTGTTCATCATTCATGAACAAAGGATGAGGAATTGCTTGCATTTTACAAGAAGTTAATTCTAGCTGAAGTTAAGTGAGCTCTAGGTTAAGCACGAAATATTATTATCGTTTATATCACGATGTCGACAAAAAAACATTCATATATAACTTTTTTTGTCTCTATTTTGATTTAAATCACTATATAAAGTTGTTTTTGCTTTGTTTGATTTTATTTTATACTGTTTTATATTGTCTTAGTGTCATATAGATTAATTTATATGTTATCTGTTAGGCTTATTAAATCTGTAAGAAATTATTACTACCTAACTTAAGATTTCTGGTATAAAAAAGCGTACTCATAGCGAAATATTTTTCATCACGATCACGTCTAACATAAGACGAATCCATTTATAAACTATCACTGAATCAATACTTGTAATTGTTAGGTGTTGAGAGTTCCTTAAAGGTTCTTAAAGGTGTGTGAAGTCTATCAAATCGCACTTTGGCCAGTGCGGTAGACTATGGCCTCAAACTCTCTCAATTTGAGAGAAGACCCGTGCCAGTGGCACAATAATGAGTTGACGGACGGAAAATAATTTCGAATCGTCTCGTTGCGTCGATAGCTTCGATCAATATCGACTACTACATGCTTGCCCTACCAACTGGTTAACGCGGTACATCGCCTAAGGCGTCGTCATTTAGCGCTTACGCTCCGCAGATTTATGTAGTCTCAGCTTTACACTCGAAACGCTATGCTTTGTTACAACCAGAACTAATATTTACGACATGTTCTCCTTTGTAGCGTAATGTTTGTAGATGGCAGGCTACTAGTTGTTTGATAAACTGCCACTTCTCAAAGCAGTTATTACGGGTTATCCTGCTTCTATTTTTAGGTACCGGTTAATTGTTTTAGCTTAACGGCTTTAACTGTGATGGTAAATTTGTTACTGGTTATTTAAATCATAAGGATGTCTAAAATAGAGGGAATCGTTGCCATTTTCATCAAAAATTGATATAAATTTTTGATTAAAATTACGGCAACGATTGGATACAAATAATGGTGTACCTTTACAAATCTTAAGTAACTAAAGAAAGAGAGTATTTTTATATGATTTAGAAATATAATAATAGAGAATAAAGTCGATTATAAGATACTAGCCGCCGGCCCCAGCTTCATACGGGTATTTAACAAATATTTCAAAGATTATAAATTTTAACACACACATGTAAAAGTAATTATTATGACATAACTGTAACAGTTAACACATACGTAGATGTTCTCTATAAAATTGTTGCACACGACTTTGTTCGATTGTCAACAACTTTCGCAGTTCACGCGATATTATTATTATATTGTTGGGTTGCATTATCGTGAATTTTATACGAATCCCTAACGGTTTGAAAATCTATCGCCTGTGTTCGCCAAAGATAATGTAGGATTCTAATGTTAAAATAATTATAAAGCAGTCCAGTAGATTCGGAGCCTATTCAATGCAAACAAATAAACAGTCAAATCTTTCCTCTTCATCACGTTAGAATTAAGTGTTCTAAGTTTACAATAAAAACGCAACAAATAAGAAATATAGAACAAACGAATGAACATGAAAAAAGACCAAAAAGCAGCAGGTACCAAAAACCAACGTCGTCAATAAAATACCTTACAATCTAATACCAACTTATCAGCTCTTATTCTGCCATTCTTTTTACCCTTCTTTATTAACCCGATTTGCGAACGAGCGCGGATAATTTCAGTACAATCGCCCGCAGGACTGCGGCCAAATAACAATAATTTAGCAAATTTATTCAGATGATCGCTCTTTTGTTTCACCATAATGAGCGGTTACGCGGCTGATTTTAAAATGCCATTACCTTCATAATGTCCACTGAAAATTTAGTGCGCATTTATCGAGCTGCTTTAAAGTTATTATACGGTCGGTTGTGCTGATTATGCGTGTGGCTGTACCGTAATTTGCGGGTTGGCTTATTGTGTAACAATGAGCTTAAGGCTTTTACGGATGGAGCGGTTATTGTGTCTGATTAAAAACGTCAGTTTGCTAATAAGTGCATGTGTTAAAATTGTTCTGAGAGGTTAGTATAGATTTGATGGCATTAGATATATAACAAATTTATGACTGTATGTACTTTGTATTGTTGTCGATTCGATATCGATTGTTGAAAATTTCTGTCAAGTATATTTTGAAAATCAAACATAAATGTGATTAGGTTTGTCGTAATGTTTAACTTTAGTTTCATATTAAAACAGTATTACTTGCCTTGCTTGTGTTTTGAATGTTATGTTTGTTCTCGTTATAGCTTTTTGAAGTCAACTCAATTCTCGCAGAAAAACAGAATAATTAATCCAAAGTTTTCACCAATAGTTGGTAAAAAAGATAAAAATACACATTATAATAATTAAAACATATTATGAGGCGATTTAATTATTAATGTTTAATTGACTTATACTCGCCCAAATATAGGGTATAATAGTAGTCATGAATGCATATTTTTGATCCCAGTACTGTATTGTTATTGGAAGCAAATTTTTGTCATAAAAAAAAATTATTCGAATTAACATTACAAGAATACTGCATAGGAAAAACATGAATAGCGTATATACAGCGTTTAAAACGCGCGGTGCAAACGCCACATGTACTACTTTCGTCCTGTTGTAATTACGCTCCGGAACAAGTCCAATTTTCTCACAATACAAGGAGAACGGAGTGAAACACGCGCGACACACTTTATTCGAGCTTTCATCAATCATTGGGATTGAAAAAACTCAATGAATATGCTACTTTGGACCCGTTATTGTAACACGTTCTTGTACAAGTAATTTTAATAATGGAAGCAAGTTTTTGGGTATTCCAGTCCGCTAAATGCTTCGTCTATGGCAGAAACGGTACTTAAATCGGAGAGCTTTAGTAGTATGCAACATATTTTGCATTACTTATGTTTCTCATCTATATCTTTACTAATATGACGACCCGCGTGGCGGAGCGGTCACCATACCGGGCTGACGCGCAATGGGTTCCGGGTTCGATCCCCGGCCAGACAGACATTTGAATGATGAATTTAGATTTCTGTTCTGGGTCTGGGTGTTTGTGTATTCGTCTTTGTGTGTCCATGGCACCCGCGACACAGGAGAAAATCCTAGTGCGGGGATATGAGTGTAGAAGGCGTGTTTTTTTTTATTTATTTTCAGGGCTTATAACATATATCGTCTATTGAATAACACAGGCACAAGACAAATGAACTATTAACATATGTATGAGTGCCGGTAAAAGTAAAACCTTGAATATTAACGTTATGCTTTTTTAATATTTCGGATATTTAGAAAATAATTTTGCACGATTTGTTTTAATCAGTATAAAAGTACTATCATTTATGTGGTAAAATACAATATTCATTTATTGCGTTATCGAACACGAACATGACAATTTATATGACACTAGGTGTGCTACGCGGTTTCACCCGCTACTAAGTATGAAAAAAACAAACAAACATAGCCTATAGCCTTCCTCAATAAATGGATAATTCAACACAAAAATAATTTTTAAATTCAAGCCCGTAGTTCCTGAGATTAGCCCGTTCAACCAAACAAACTCTACTGCTTTATAATATTAGTATATTAGTATATATTAATTTAACACTTCAGAACTCAAACACACGCACATTAGCGCAAACGGTGTCCCTCCGTCTTACGAATTTTCGATCAGGACACGTGATCCTGACGTGAGTTTAACATTTCTTACCCATCACAAAATATTTTTTTTTTGTCATTTAACAACGTATTCTGTGGCTGGATGCTTTTCCAGCCTGCAAATGAAATATGTATTGTAATGTTACCGGATTAATTATAGTCGAAATATATACTCTTTACGATAATCGACCATTATAAGGAATCAAGAGATATCTCGCATAACATAACAAATATAATTAACTAATATTGCCCATTATTAAAGCTATGCGAGATGCCAGCTAAGTTGACGAAATTTTAAAAATATGATAAATTTTATTAATGTGAGTTAACGACTTTAATATTATCTTATAAATATTTTCATGACGGAAGATATAAGTAGAGTATGTAAAAACATTTTTTATATAATATTCTTTAAGAACAGTAGTAACATGCACATCTAATACTAAAGATATGAGTCATTCTCGTTAAAGATTATTGAAAATAATTTATTATACTTTATATATAACAATAAAAAATGAAACATATATCATAGATACAAAATTAAAAAATGGTATATTTTTGCTCTAGAAATACAAGCACAACATCACATTGCATCGCATTGCTATTAAATTGATTAAAAAAATGTAATAAGTTTTAAAAAATATTAATTCAAAAGCATTTAAGTCCTTTGCCTATCTTGTGCAGACAATGTATTCAAAGAATAAGGAATGTATACAAATATAAATGCAATAGTATAACCGTTAAAAAATCAAGATTAATTTCACCACATTAATATAACCTTTGGCGCATCATTTCACCATTGTTGGGTATCCGACACGAGCGCAAAATAGCTTTTAAAGAGCCTAAATGTTTGCGGTGCGCACTTGAAAGAATTTACAAATTGCATCCAATCAATAACACTCACTTTTAACGGATACTCGAGATCCCGAGTGTCTTTTGATGTGTTTTGACAGTTTACTAATGTGGACCCATTACAAAGGTCCTGTAAGACGCCAGGACTTTTGTTACACGACAATAGGACCCACTAATGTTAATGAGGCTCGTTTATTTTTATCGCTTTTAAATAGAGTTTGTGGTTCGGAATTCGCCGCGGAGATTATCGATCGTGGATTTTTTATAAAATCTTCCTGAGATTTCAGAGATTCTTTGTCTGTATTCTTCCCTTTATTTCACTAATGGTGACAGACGACGGTATATTTAGGTCATTGTGTAGGCGTCCGTTAGAATAATTCAAGCGCGTTATATTTAGCCACATTTATTTATGTTTGTGACAAATATCTCGTATTAAAAACACAAGCAAAGCGCAAAACAAACATAATTTTTAAGTTTTATATTTTTATGTAATATTGATGACTATATTAATAATCGTTGTATTACGTTTCTGACGTGCAATAAAAAATCCAGCCATTATATTGGAATAATATATCTTTTTCATATTTGTTGGACATACTTGTACATTTAGATCATAACCATTCTTGAGTTAATAGTTAATATTATTCACTATGTTGTATAGAATCACGATTCTACCAATACCACAGTATTACTCATTCTGCAGAATATTTTATTTAACGCTACCTAAATATTATTTGCACTCAGAAACATGATTCTTTGGAAAAAAACCATTTTCCATCTGATTATATTGGCTGATTTTCAATGTATGACTCCCGTTTCCATGCTGCTGTAATATTTACTAGGCTGTTATAATTACAAGTGATACACAAATTAAATATGACGACCCGCGTGGCGGAGTGGTCAACATACCGGTCTGACACGAAGTGGGTTCCGGTTTCGATTCTCGGCCAGTCAGACTGAATGATCAGTCTGGGTGTTTGTGTATTCGTCTTTGTGGGTCTATGGTACCCGTGACACAGGAGAAAATCCTTATGCGGGGCTATGAGTGTAGGGAGAGTGTTTTAAAGCAAAAAAAAATGCAAAACTATGTAACGACCATCCAATGTTAGATTAGCTGTCAAAACAAAAAGACATATTTATTAGCCTCAAAACTTAGTTAAATACGTTAAGCTTTATAAGTGTAAATTAAATTAAAGTATGCTTACATACTTATATCTATGCCGGCAACTTCAAAGTTACAACCAAAATACAATACATTTATATTGAAATACATTAGTTTAAAACCGTACATTATCATCTAACGTTGACAGCATTTTCAATGCGTTGATCTGTGAGTAAATTATGCGCATTGTGTTCATCACATAATAGGCGTTGACCCGGGGCTCTGGCAGTTCGAAGGTCGCCTTATTGTGTCTTAAAACCGAAAACTCATTTACTATAATGACGAAACCATCATGACGTCATACGCTAACGAACGCTCCATTGATTGATGCGTAAAGAAATCGCAAGTATCCGTCGCGCTAATTCTGGACTGAGTCCGCGGAGCCTTATCGACACCTGTCATTGGGCATACATTTTTCACTCCTACATAATAGTAAGAGCAGATCCATCGTAAGTTGGTCGTAATGAGGCGGGACCACCAGGCGGGTTCGATAGCGCATGCGTTGCGAGATGGGCCCGAGATTAACAGATCGCTTATGAGACCACACGTTCGTCGCAGGTAGCCAGTAATTCAATTCAGATTGTCATCGTCTCGATGACGTGATAGAGGCTAACGAAGCGAAGATCGAACGCCGTGGACCGGTAGCGGGGTAACGGGTTCCTGCAGATAAACAGGATAATGCGTGTTTTGAGTTCATTTGCTGAGACGGAAAATAATACTCATCTATCTATACTCTGTATTAAACAGAATGAGTTTTCATTATAAAACAAGTTTTGGAATATTGTTTAAGCTGTCTAGATGGCAACTTGAAATATAAATCTAGAAGTAATCTCAGTTATTTGGCTTCAAAAATTAAATAAAATAGTAAGATTTTTAAAATATCTATAAAATATAGGTAAACTTATACCTTGGCAGTTTTATCGTGTTTTTTGTAATAATAACTCAAACTAAGATATTTCAGAGGCCGACTCTATATTACTAATCTGGTAATATGCCATCCTGGGTATTATTTGTATTCTAATAGTAAATTCCAATATGTAGTGAAATAAATGCCAAGCTTGAAACTGAAAACAATTAAAAAAACATTTTTTATTTAATGATAGCTAGAAAGTTTCACACATAGTTTCAAATGAATTAATCACAAAAAGGTGTGGTCTGTATTGCGAATGATCCAGAAAACACTAAATAAACATGTTTCAGGGATCTACTTTGTATATTACTTGGTATATTCGAAGAAAGATAAAATTCCACCGAAGTTAGCTCTATTTATGTTAGTTATGTACAACCTTCGCGTTTATTTTTTTAGTGCACGCGCAAGATACGGATTAATTACCTTATATAGTATTTTTAGAACGTAATCTGCTTCATAGATATGAATCTTTAAGTAAATTTTCATCTGAAAATAACTATCTTTATTCTTTAAACTATCTGTGACCTTAGATTAGATGATGGCTTGTTTAAATATAAAAAATAATGTAGACCTTTGTAAAATGATGTTTATCAAGCCTTTTGTTAATTATTTTTGATGACTTTGTTGTTGTGTATCTGAGAAACCTTAAGTATCTAATTGGAGTCTTGATACTATGTTTTACGTTGATGGTCTTTTAGGTATAATTAATATGAACAATGGGTAGTGTGCATTAATTATATTGTTAAGCTATTATAAAGCTCTGTGTGATTATTTCAATGCCATCATATTATGATACGTATAATCTGTCAGACTTATGGTCGTAATTAGTTAAGTTAATAACCCTAGTTAATAATGACTTTTAAATACACCATGTTCGTAAGAAATTGTTAAGAAAACGTTTTGTTAAAAAAATATATTAAGATTGTACCAATTTTATCATTATTCTGACGGATAATCATAATTTCTTAATCAATTGGATAATCTAATCAAATCATAATATTGTCATATACTTAAGGTTTTGTGTACGTGATTTGTTACTATCGGAGGGATTTTCTAAGACGTTGGAAGTATTCTTCTACTAGGTAGCCTACGTTATTATAGACAAAGCATTTCGCATATAGCAAATATCTCAGATATGTATAGGTAGTCGGTATTACAAATTTCATATGTTATTACACTTTTTTAAATATTAAAATACATCACATTAAAAAAGTTAAAAATTGTATCATTCCTAGAACAAAGTTCTCAACCTCTAAAAACATTGTCTAATTCAAAAGGAGGTATAGCCTGATGCATAGGATTTAATATTTATTATTATTTTTATAACGTGGTAAAATATTTATTTTCGCCGTCGTCAACGCGCTGTTAGGCAGAAGTCAAGTCTCAAAACGAGAGGGGCTTAATTTAAAGTCTATCGCGCTGGTCTCGTGCAAATTGGTAGAGTTTATTTATCTTTTGAGATTTTTTCAAAGAACCCTAGGCAACATCCTCACGATATTTTCTTTTATAACAGCAAGTGATTATTAATTTTCAATACACATAGCTTTGAAAAGTGTGCGTTCCCAGACCACCGATTGTGAGGCCGAATTTCAACCATTAGGCTATCCCGGCTTAGGTGAAAAATTACTCATATTTTGTATAAGTTTTCCGGGATTTCTAGTATGTATAAGGGTGAGGTTTTACCGAGGAAATTCTTCTTCAAGGGTTTACCGACCCGGATCAATGCTGACCAGTGGAAATCTCAGCCGGACCGCGCATACCGCCCTCACCCAAACCGCGGAATCTAAGACATTCCTCGCCCCATCCAATAGAAAGCCTTTGTCCGTTCCACGCTTGGGTATGTTAGGTACCTACACATATTGGTTATTTTGACTCTATTATGTATCTCTCAAATGTTGAAATTATTTTATACGGTATTTTTTTCCATTTTTCATGCAGTTTTATTTAAGCTGATTTCATTTAAATTACGCCTTAGAACCTAACAATATTGTCTTAGAAAAACAGTGATGAACAAAATTTGTGACATTAAATATTACAGGTACCTACTTAATTAAGCATATGATAGGTTCTAATAGTTGGTAGAGCCCCATGTGAGCTAGAACTGACTGCAACGGCACTACCGTCATTCTTATTTCTGCCCTATGACAAAGTTATTGTACGAGCCAAGCGTTGCTGTAGTCAGACCGACTATTCTATTCTTAATGACATAGATCATTTAAATTAATCTATATGTACTTAAAAATGTTGACTATTAATAATAAAAGTTAATCGGGATACATAATAGGGACACTAACAGACATAATTAGTGATACAAAAAACGAGTCGTTTTTTGTGTTAAAAAAATAATATATTTTTGAAAACATAACAAATATGTATCGCATAATTGTCTGTAGATACATTGAATTACGTTTGTAAAGCAATTAAATGACAAAAACATGTAAAGATTGAAAGCTTCGCAGGCGCGCTATTGATAAGAGCTTCGCGCTGGGCGAGATCGATCGAAATGCGTAGGACGACTGGACGTCGGAATTCTTGGGTTAGCGAGATTATTGGAAACCTCACAATACCTCTTATACTAAACAAATAAGTGAAGTTTTTATTTGATATTTTAATTTATTTCATTTGTCATTACGTGACAGTAACTATATTTTTTTTATTGTTGGCTTTCAATAGAGCATGACCTTATTTGGTACGGTACATTGGTATACCGCCTTCATGGTATACCGCCTTGCATGTTTTCTGCTTAGCTCGATGGTTGACTGGTAGAAAATGCTTTAAGCATTAAGTCC
>DWLI01001914.1:0-14232 GCA_018249915.1 Cecropterus dorantes dorantes | reverse complement strand
AGGGTCTACGTCAAATAAACTGCAGTTAGCGCCTATCATATCTGGGCAGAGGTCGGGTAAAGGGTGAGTACACGTACCCAACTTTTCTTATTAGATTGAAGTAGCTAACGGGCATGTAGTGCTGAAGCGAACGACTCCCGGTATATGTTTTATTTTGTCCGAAAAAAAACATCAACATAAATGCATAACTTAGACATAAGCTAAAACTGCTAGGTTCTCAAGCGTCATAGTCGATGGTAGTAGCCAATGAGCAATGTTATCAATGAAAAAAAAATGTATTCATGGTTATAGTCGAATTTCGACTACTAGACGAAGTAGTCGTTTCTTTTAAATATTGTTGCCCTTGGACCTGCGAAAAGATCTCTAAGAAAACGCAACCAGAGTCCTCTAAGCCTGTTGCCCCGACGGGTTTCGCCCAGATGAGCGTTTAAGTCCATCCCACCTCCTGCCCTTCACGACGGTCTGTCTCGGGATCGTTAACTAGGCGGTTCGAGCTCCCACTTTTTCCGCCCGCTACCCCGGAGTCCCCTTTAAGTATCTTACGACAGGCACAGCATACCGTAGCTCTATTCTGGTCCTGACACTAGGATAAGAAGCCCGTGCAGACGGCGGAATGTCCAGCCGTAGACTTTAAAAGACTGCTGATTAGATAATTAATTTATTCATACTTTTGTCTCTCGTCAGAAACGGTCCAGTGTACGCACAGTTGGTGCCACAAAATAGTTCGATGCTGCCAGCATGTTTCACCCTCAAACTATCCCAGCCAATGCCACTCTGCGCTGGGCTCGCTAAGCTGATACACGCTACAACAGAGGTGAGTGAAATTATACTAAAAAATCATCACCAACTATCATAAGAATCTTTTTCCAAAAATGTGCAAGATAATTAAGTGGCGGGCGTTAGCTAAGTTAGGTATTACACTGCTTCCACCAAAATTAATCAGATTTAAAGTGCAGAAAAGGTATGACGTTGCCTTATGCAAGACACTGTTCCATAACTCACATCTGCAGATTCAATCGTTAGCTACCATTCGACAATCCTCCAATTTTCAGCTAATCTAGCAGTAAAAATCAAACAATAAACAAGAATGCTTTTGACAACAAGATGCTTTTGACATACATCCAAATCTTGTCATCAACCCATTATTGTGCAACTGCTGGGAACAGGTCTTCTCTCAGATTGAGAGAGGTTCATCCAAATTTTAGCTAAATCATATTTGGTTGAAAAGCACCCAACTTTCAAACTACTTGTATATTTGACTCTTAGTTTGTTGACATTGTTTGCTGCAAATCTTGTATGCCTAAAAGCCATGTTTACATTTTATCTATTTAATTATAATTGCCACGAAATTATGGTTAAATACGCTCGACTTACGGAATAAAAACATCTTGTGTAAACTTGTGATTAAGCTGCTTGTTTCACAATTTTAGGTGGAAGTGTCCGGCGATTGGGCGAACGCGAAGCCCATGTTAGGTCTGGTGGCTCAACAGGCGTACAATAAATTGGTACCAGGCAAGAATATCGAGTTGAATCTCAGTAAAGGACTATTTGTGGTTAGTATAATTCATTTTGATTGAAACATAAATAATTTCTAACTGGTAATCAAATGAGAACATTTTCAACAAAATAAACCCATAATGAGGTCATCTGATATTGTAAAAATCGATATCGTTATAAGCGTTGAATGTCGTTTTAAAGGCGGCTAAACCACTACCACGGAGGTACCATGGCCATTTCAGCCTAATAACAACAGCGATTAGCGCCGTTGTCGAAAGGGAGACTTCATTATCTGAGGCGTCCCAACCTAGTCCTCAAGAATGCAATGCATCTCTAATCAACATCAGATAACTAGGTAAGGTAGGTAGAGGACTGATCTTATCTGGGATTGATGACAGACGTCCATGTGTGGCAGTGGCCACTTACCATCAGATGGACTGCATGCTTTTTTGCTCCCATTACTAAGACTCCGCTGTACGTCTGTCCGTCTGATAGTTTGTTCGTCTGCCTGTCTGTCACCAGGGTGTATTTCATGAATCATAGTAGTTGGGCAGTTGAAATTTTAGCAGATAATGTATTTCTGTTGCCACTATAACAACAAATACTAAAAACAGCTTAAAATAAATATTTAAAAGGGGCTTCCATACAACAAACTTGAGGTTTTTTGCCGTTTTCTATTGGTATTATTATGTAATGGTACTTCATTCGCGAGCCCTGCTCGCACGCGGTCAGTTTTTTTAATTTTGATACTATAAAAAATATATGTATAAGATTTATTCCCCAATAATTACGATTAAAAATGGATGTGTTCGTACCCAGAATCTACCAGAGCAGACCCAATGCTACTTCCTGTGCGAGTCTCGCGGGCTGGAGGGCGCGGCGGTGAGCAGCGTGCCGTTCACGCACCCGTCGCACGTGCCGCCGCTGCTCGCCGCGCTCCGCCAGCAGCAGCTGTTCAACGCGCTCGTCGCCAGCTGCGTGCGCGCGCAGGGGAAACTCGGTAACGTGTAGCTTTGTGTGTATAGTGTGTGGGAAATGTGGGGCTTTACGTGTGCTCAATGTGGGAGAAACTCGGTAATGTGTGGCCTTGTGTGTGCGGGGTACGGGGGAAACTCAGTAATGTGTGGCTTTATGTGTGCGAGAGATGCTCAGTAACAGTTTCATTTCGTCTTCTTTTCAAAGTAGGTTCAAGTAGGCAGCTTGAAAAGTAGACAAAAATCACATTCAAAATATGTTTCAATATCTTAGTTAAACAAAAAGAAATCAAGCAATAATCGAAAAGTAACAACAATATTACCTTAACATTTTTTTTATTTTTTATTTAATATATGAACACTTGTACTTAACAGTGACGGACCTCGAGAACGTGATAATGTTCGAGGTGAGCGCGCTGTCGTGGCAGCACATCTCCATCTCGCTGGAGCACCCGCTGGACGAGAGCATGGCCACGGTGGAGCTGGACCTGAGCGAGCCGGCCGCGCCGCGCGCCGCGCTCTACACGCTGCACGCGCACGCGCGCGACCACGTCGACGAGTACATCACGCGCGTGCTGCAGAAGAGCCACTCCATCCCCATCACGCTCAGGTGCGTACTGAGTAATGTTTTTCAATATTTTTCGTGCCACTACACCCGGAGCCACGAAGTACTCTTCGAAAAACACGTATAGAGCATGGGGGTCTTTTATGGAAAAATAAATCATTCATAAAATGCAAATTACAACGTTTATAAATTTCGTGTGGAAACAATATCCGCCATTCTATCGATGTAGAGCATAAGGGTATTTTATGGAAAAAAAATTAATCATTCATAAAATGAAAATTACAACGTTTAAAAATTTCGTGCGGAAAAATTACCCGCCATTCTGATAATCTCACGATGATATCCAAAATGATATCACGTATCTATTGATATTGATCAGCGCGCTAGTAAACATTATTATAACGTTTTGACTGCATCTCAAACGACTTTTGTTCACTTTCAAATAATGTCCCTAAAATTTTTTGAAAGAAAGAAAATATAAAATTCCACCTTCATGAAAATAAAGCAATCACACATGACACTAACTTACTTAGATATTACTTGTTTCATTTAATAAATAATAAATCAGTACTAATACATTTACAAATAGTATAGATAGTTACAACTTAAGAAACTTCAAAATAACAATAATATGGCTTTACATGTGGCAACTCTAGTAGCAAAAATTATTATCACAGAGATGTTCACCAATATGTTAACCGTTGTTCATGAACAATAATTATTAATTTTATAGTACCACCAATAAATCATTTCACAACTCGAATCGATCAACAGATCATTGGTGAAGATATGGGAGCGCGAAGCGGCCACGAAGCAGATGAACGGCAGCTACTCAGCATTGGATTCAAATTTTAGCTGCGGCCTCGGGGGCATCGACCCCGGCGGTGAGCACGTCAAGCACGAACCGGGCTCGCACCCGCGCCCGCTGTACCCGGGCGGCGTCGGACATCCGCATGGTGGTGGTCAGTATTTGCCAGTGACAAACGAAGCAAATAGGAACCTCGTATTACGGCAAATTAAAAAAGACGCAATGATACATTGACGAATATGTAACTCGTCGGATTAATGAGATGGCCAGATTTGGTGTCGTCAAGTTTGAGGTCGTTACTGCCAATTGTATACGTCTTATAATACCTAAAAGACAGTTCGTTCCATTTCTGCAAGTTGTTATGAAGTTTAACTAAAAAAACAGTTCAATTCCATATCTGCAAGTTGTTATGAAGTTTTTAAAGTCTATATGCGAGGGTATTTATTTTTCTTCGAATTGTGGATTTGGCATTTGGAGGTTCATGCTGGACACAGGCCTTCAATCAGGGTTTTTGGAAAGTCACCGCTAACATGCATGTTAATGAGCGCAGTGAGTGTTGATAATATACAAGTAGACGCTGCTGTCCATCGAACGGATATCGTTTAGTTGCCTTCTACTACAACCACGAGAATAAAGGGAATTGGGCTATTCAAGGCCGGCACCACATGCCTTAATCTCCCTCATTATCTTTCATTCCATAGCGTTCAATTTAACAGAAGCTCATGCTATACGCTTTACATTTGTATCGCTGGCCTTGGTGTGACAATAGTTTGATCGTATTTGGAGTTTATTAACTTTTACTATGTACCATGTAAATACTCTCATATTTGTATTCCAGGTGCGTATTTGTCAGAACAACAACATCACATGACGTTGATGTGTCAGGACAGCGGTTCGAGCGAGAGTAAGCCGCAAATGTCGGACGAAAGGAAACCGAAAAAGAGAAAATCGGACTCCGGTATGTGGCCGACACAAAAGAAGGGAAAGCCAGGAATGAACGATATGATGGATTCGGACAGCGAGAGCGATAACTCGGAGAGTTACGTCAATGAAGACGATACTATGAACAGTAACTCGACGAACGACGATATTGAAGGACGGGAGTCGTCGGTGTCTCAAAACGAGTTTGCGTCGGATTTAGAGCTGTCCGGCATGGACGCGACTGACGCGTTGGGCGGACCAGATAACAGAACGTCGTCCGATATGGACAATTCGAATGATGGAGACGTAGAGGATTTAATCAGGTTTGTTTTATGCTTTGCGCTTTTTTTTTAGTTTGTGTAAGCAACCACCTGTGTATACACCAGATGGTAGAACTGGAAAAGTCTGGGGAGGTACCACCGCCACACCTATTTCTGACTGAAGAAATTATTTCATTTTAGTGTAAGAGTGTTTGCCTTCTCACTTATATATGAAGCGACCAGCTTAGTCCTCGGGAGTAACAGAATCCCTATTCTATATGAAGTTTCTCACAGACCATGATTAGCAGTAACCACTTACCATCAGGTGCGATGTATGCTCGATTGCTACTTCAGTCGGATAGAAAAAGCAGAAAATAATTTTTAAGTAAACTGAATCTCATATGCCAGAGTAAGATTGTTCCTGTCCTTGTCCCTTGCCTGTTCGCGGTAAAATATAATTAACAAACAATTCTCATGAAAGTCGCACCTTAAGTTATTCAAAGATGCATTGAAAATTGTTTATTCACACAATATTGCGTTAAGGCACACATAGAAATACATTTTATAACACTGCAGGTAGTTATATGCATTATTTAATCGTGCTTGTTACAGGAATTCTTTTCACAAGTCTGAGCACAAAAGGCAAAAACTTAAAAGCAAAGACAGCGAGTCCCGTAGTAACAGGAGCGCGTCGTCGCTACTACTAGATCTCACTGAAGGTAAACCCTACATGCCGTCCTCCGTGAGTATCACTCCTATAGGGTCCACGTCCACTACGCCGACCAGTGGTTCCGGTTCAAATTTATCCTCAATGCTCTGCTTGGACCGGAGACCGGGTATAGAAATCATACCGATAACTGCCACCGCGCCAGCGGCTCTTCCCAGCTCTATTACCATCACGCCGATTTCGTCCACGCAACTAAAGAATATAGATGACCGGAGGTCTGAAAAGAAATCCAGTAGATCCGGAGAAGAACGCAGTAAAGAGAAAAAGAAGAAACGACGAAGAGATGATTCTATGGGTCCACCGGAAAAAGTTCCGCCGAAACAAGACCCACTCACAAAACCGGTTTCAGTGAGCATCAAGCCGACAGATGGCTCTCCAATGCGACCAACTTCCCCAAACTCTATTCTACGAAAATTTAGCCCCAGTCCAACACACGGCAGATCAGTGTCAATTACGAAGTCGCCCAGTCCCAGCACGGTGAAGGGTATGGGAAAGCCCTCAGGCACGTCTAGCCATCACAGTAGTCCGAGACATTCACCGGTCCAGAACAGCCCTAAACACTTGCCAGGCTACTCGAGTCCAAAAAACCACAGCATATCCTCACCTAAACACAGTTCCTCGGGATCAGGGAAACCCAGCATGTCCACTTTAAAATCTGCGACCAGTGGCTCCCCTTCCGGTAAATCTGGAACAACAGGATACGATCTATCAAAAAAAATCTCCAAAGACAGCTATGGGTCCAGCTCGATGACGTCGAGAGATAAAGAGAAGAAACATTCCGGTTTGTCTTTTTCTAGTTCGGACAGAAGTAGCCCAAAGTTAAAAAACCCAATGAAATTGAAGCAATTAGAAATTACTCCGGTTACCTGCGACAGTCCAGTGACAGAGCCACTCATATCCCCACCGAACATTGAAGTGAACAAATCCAATGCCCCTAGTCAGGCTAGGAACAGAAAGGGATCACTCAGCGCTGTGATAGATAAACTAAAGTCTGCCCAACACTGTGGCACAGATGCAGAAATGACTAGTAGCAAGTCTAGTTCTTCGAGTAGTAGCAACAAATTCTCTGATCCTAAAAACAGTTCAGTTAGCGGCTTGAAGATCAACAATGATATAAAGAATCAAGAGTATATGGTGAAACCGAGCCTTGATGGAATGAAAATTACCATAAACAAAACACGATCCAAAGAATCTTCTAGCAGCAGTTCTAAGCTGAACTACAGCAGTTCTAGTTCCAGTAAACAATCGTCTCCACAATTGACTCCACCGAGTCAGGGCTCGCCTAAAACACACACTGGACTAAAACCAGGAGTTATTAGTGGACCGGCTTCGAAGAAAACACAAGCGATGCAATCATCTAAGTCGGGCAATGTCACGCCCGGTTCCACACCGCCTAAAGCTAACATGAGTCCATCAGAGACGTCGGGATCAAGTGGTTCAAGTAGCCAGTCTAAAGTGCCTTATTCTAAATCGTCCAGCAGTAGTAGTACTGGAATTAATTTGTCCAAGTCTACATCTAAATCTAGCTCGGGTTCGCCCAAAAGTAGTAGCGCAGATCTTGCCAAAATAATAAGAGATAGGGAGCGCGAGAAAGCTCGAACCAAACTAATGAGTAATTCAGAAAAATCTATATTTTCTTCCAAATCAGAAAGACATTCAAGTCCCAGTGGCTCCAGAGACGATGTCGATGGAGACCGATTTAAAAATTCTGCAAAAGATGCTAATTTCCTCGTAGAAGGCTTAATTAAGCCACTCGATACCAGTAAGTTTCAAATACCCAAACTAAAAAACCAAAACACTCCAGACAAAAACAGTCCCGCCTCGCAATATGATAACCGTTCCATGGTGAACGACTTTTCACGATCTTTAGATCAGAATAAATATCCTTTTTCTCATTTCGACAACTCAAACACTAGGAATCCCGATCCAATGCAAAAGTCTGCGTATCCCCTAAACGTACCGAAACCGTTACTAAATATGGGCAGTATGAGTCCAAAAACCGTGCCATCTAACAAAGCGGACCAAACTGACAGGCCTATCGAGTTTCCAAAAAACCTTGCGGATAGCATATCCAAAGTCGAAAGTCCACAGCGTAGTAAAGACGACACGAAAGAAGGCTTCACGGGTTCCTTTCCTATGATGCCGTTGGATTTCAAAACGGATATGTCGAAGGGCTTCGCCGCGCCGAAAGGGAGTTTAGAGGACAGAAAAGGTGCAGATTCGTGTATGAGGCCGCCAGCGAGTGGATCAGTTCCTCGGAGTGGAGCAACAACTCCTCAAGAGGCTGCAGAAATGCTGCTTGACTTCTCTTCGTCATCGGGAAGTAAAGTTTCAGGGGTGGTAGCAGTCCGACCGGTTTATCCCGCGTCTCCTGCAATAGCTCTACAGCTAGCGAAAAGCCCCGCCCCTTCGCCGCTAGTGGCTCCCTCTCCACACTCAAACTCACCTTGCATCACTGATGACGAGCTCATGGACGAAGCATTAGTTGGTCCTGGCAAGTAAAGATGTTAAGTCCAAACATTATGTTTAACTAATTTATCGTATTTTTATAAGTTTATGGTGTTTACTTGCTTAATCTCATTTATATAAATTATATAGCTGTGTTATTATACTATGTAAATTGTGTAAAATATATAATATATGTGCGGATTTCCAGTCACTTGGAACACTGATATACAATTCATTCAGTTTTATGTAAATCGATAAAAGTGAGTGGAGAATCATACATTTCATTAGTTAATATAATAACATAAGTGTAGGCTAAAATGAGCGTATATCTTTTACGCATTGACCTGACCACAATAGACTACGACTCCCAAAAATGTAAGCAAAAGTACGACAAAATTGAATTTGTTTATTGCCCAAAACAACAGACCAAACACCAGATCGTTTTGTACATGAAAATTGTGTAAAAATAACAAAGCATTATTATATTTTCAATCAATAGTTTTTTTTGGAACCATATAACATTAAAGAAGATAAAACTATTATAAAATTATTACGCTCCAAATAGTGTGACATACCAAGATGCATAACAATAAAGCTCATTAATATCTACAGAAGACGTTGACGTACAGAAACAATGGTATTCTTCTATAGAATATGTTCTAACATATTTATACGAACCGTAACAGTATCACACAGATACACGTCGTATCCAAATATTGTATAAAAATAAAAATATGATTTTGTCTGCTCGATTCGATATCTTTAGATCTAAATGAACTGTAACGTCTTTGATAAATCCACTTCATTCTTATCTTTGGAAGTATTTCGCTAAAATATTGTTCCAAACACCAACATCCATTATGTTAGGTCAATGCTTTACGCGAATTCGTATTTTATTTTTTCAATTTTTTGCCACGATATATACCTTCACTATTTTACCATTAAGTCGTTAGTATCACTTACTCATATGGTTTAAGATTAACGGAAATAGGTTATAATATTTATAAATTAATTGTAGTATAACGCCTCGGTTTTATTTTATTAATTTATTTTACAATTATTAATAATAAGTTCGACAAACGCTGCTAACATGTTTTTTCTTATATTGGAGTGTTTTCTTATATCGATAAATCTAATAGTGATAAATAATTTCAGTACATTGAGGTTTTTGGCGATCATTTTCATACATTTTGGTGATCTATGTACAGTTACAAGCATAAGTATATGACTATGGGCAGGTCAGTAAAAATATCTGTCCCAAGAACGACTACAATAATATCTGTCTGCACAAATGCCGCAAAAATACTTAACGTTAACTGGAAATGGAAATTGTTCTGGAATTAATGTCGTCACATATTTTTGCTTCGACAAGTAATCACAATTATTTGATGTACATTTTCATTACTTTGAAGTGATTTGT
Source organism: Cecropterus dorantes dorantes (assembly GCA_018249915.1). Taxonomy (NCBI): domain Eukaryota; kingdom Metazoa; phylum Arthropoda; class Insecta; order Lepidoptera; family Hesperiidae; genus Cecropterus; species Cecropterus dorantes. The sequence continues at coordinate 4,612 of DWLI01001914.1, read as the reverse complement.
TTATGCTGACTTTTAATGTCAGATATTTTTGCTATATTCATGCAGATTTATATTATTGAACGTTCTTGGGTTTAATATTTTTGCTTATGCTTGTATACTTATGCTTGTAACTGTACATCGTATATAAAGAAAAATACAAAAATATTTCATGTTGTAAAAATAAACATATTTAAATGTCCATTTGTACTAGGTTGTCTAGAATAAAAAAGCTTCAGAAAGACTAAACAAAATGTTTTTATGTATAATGTTGATATTTGATATTATTTTCAACCTAACTGCCATAAAGCGAATACGATTTAGTTAAGATTTTTAGGAGAGTCTTGATGTAGCGGGTGGATACGAATATAACTATTTTACATACAATGTAAATATTATAATAACAAATATAAGGTAGGTTGAGGTAATATCAGCGCTGGGAAAAACAGTATCAAATCAAATTTCAACCTAATTGAGCTAAATGTACATAATTCTGAGCGTGGTGTACGATGTTGCCAGTAAAAAAACACAATCATATATTTTACTCCACCGCTAATATTACCCCAATTTACCTTGATACAATGGATAAGGCATTTATGCTTATAGAAAAAAAAACAGATATTCAGAAATAAATGTAATGAAAAAAAACAAATGAATACTTTGTTTTATTTTTTTATTTATCCATATCTTATTACATACTCTACTTATACAAATAAATTCGTTATTTAACACAATTATGTATTTGTCATGCTAATTCCGTATTACGGTACCTCATACACACTTAACCTACACTACCTACTAACAGAACTACAAGTCTAAAGATAATTTAGTCTCATGGAAGAACAATATAAAGAGTTTGGAATCAAGTATTTGCAATAAAACCACAGCTGTTCTCTGACTTTATCCGGTTTTCTATTTAAAGTGGTATTCTTGTGCATTGGCATTATCTGTGCCTTGAACATGTCTTTGATAAACTCAAGTACATTCTCGATATGCGTATAAACACTCCTCAAAATATTCCAATTCCAAACCTATTTTTTTAAATAAATAATTATAATTCCACGTTAAAAACCTAATAATACCTTAGAGAGCTGTATGGATAAAAACCATACGTAGGGTAGTAAAAGAAAATCCTCCTGTGTGCGGGCTTCCGTCTGAATTGGCGTCTAGTTGCAAAGCGTCTTTTAGCTTTCTGCTTTTTTCTAAATATAGGGATTGGTACGAACCCTGCAGCTGTGTCCATTATCTCGTTTGGATCTCTATTTACAACGTCGGTGTAGATGTCATCACTCTGTATTGGGAATTCGCTGTCAATATCAGAGTCTTCTACTAGATCCAAGAATACGTCAGCCGGTTTCTTAATACTTTCTTCCATTAAAATGTCAATTGATGCTCCGTAATTTGATCCATTTTCAAAGTCGATGGGTACTTCGTTAACAGCGGTGTCGCCTGCTAGTCCATTATCATTAATATCGATAGCATTTTCTTCCGTTTTTTGTTCTGGATCGCAATTTTTTTGATTTTTTGGCACTGGTTCGGGCGATAAATGTTCTGTGGGTTTCGCTAACACTCCCACTATCCCTAACGTTAACACTAAAAATATGGTCTTCATTTTTTCTGAAAAAAAAATCTAGTGTTACTTTCGTGATTCTAATTCAATATATGACATGTGCTCGATGTCACAGCCTTATATTACGATCAAATCTGGGTCGAAGAAAGGTAAAAGTCGTAAAATGACAATATTGTTTACCTAAAAATTATAACTTCGGAGCATATGACCCCGATTTTCGATAAAGGGTTTTTCAATTTTGCATAAGTTGTAGTTATTATATACTTAAGTAAAAAATGAATGTAGCGACTATGAATTAATTATAGGTAGATAGTATATAGACATAGGAACTTAACGCCAGCAATATGAAGGAATGGGAGTCTGATATTCTATGGTATGTTTCCTTCCTATCTCCTTTGACATTGATGTGGAACACAAATGCAGTAGCTAATTACTACACTTATAGGTAAGGCAAGACCATTGTACCTTCTAATATAGGAAGGAAACAAATAGATTGCAGACTAATTGCTCGACTTGGTAGTCTTGACATAGTTTATAGTGAGGAATCTAATACTGATTCCTCGCCTAAACTTATGGGTAAGTATATGAATTTGTCGCTTATCCACTGCAAGCAGATTGTATTCGGGCTAAATTTTCATAGTTATCGATGAGCAATTCATATCTATGCTTCTATACTAATATATAAAGCAGTAGAGTTTGTTTTGTTGAACGGGCTAATCTCAGGAACTACTGGTTCCTTGGTGCTGGTAAATTTGTCGAGGAAGGCTATAGGCTATACGAGTATAACGTCACGTTATGTTTGTTTGTTTTTTTTATGTAATAACGAGTGAAACCGCGGAGCAGAGCTAATAAAACTAAAAGCCTTACGTACTGGTATAAAATCCTTCCCAGGCTTTTATACCAATACGTCGCTCTGAATTGCTTGGTACATGTCTCTCCCCATAAGAGAGGTTGGAGCATACACCAACACTCTATTTCTAATGTCGGAAGAAAATACGAGCGCAATGCCTCAGACGGGACTTAAATAACTGCGATAAGCAATTTTTTTTTAAACCCTGAAAACTTAAACCCTATCCGCGACATTAAATGTCCTATATGCGCACATTGCAGAATGAAGAAGACGCGTCGTGTCGCGACAGAGAAAATTATATTCTTCCATGCAATGCGTACTTATTCGTAAGTATTACCTAATTACAAATAAATACTGCACAGACATGAGGAGAACCTGTCAAAATTGATGAAAATAAATTTACATTGACCCTTTAACGGCAGCACCTCGCATTATAACTGCGGCCAACTTCAGTAGTACTCTGTAGGTACCCTATAAATCTGTTACTATTTAAGTACATAATTATTATCTAAACCGCGGGCCTATGCGGGCCAGAGCACCAATTTTAATCTAATAATTATTAATAAAGTATAAAATCCCCACTCCAAACTAGTAATTTCTGTAACACTAAGAACACTGTAACACTTACATAGATAATTTTACTTACGGAGACGTTAGATAAAGTTCCATATAAAGCTTTTTCTCGCGGTTCCGCCCGCTTGGTTCGTGTACCAGTGAAAAGTATCCTATGTGTTAATCTAGACCATAAACCATATTCGTGCGAAATTTCATCCAAATCGAAAAACGAAAAAACAACGAAAGAGTAACTCCTAAGATTTATAATATTAAAACATTAACGTTCACAGAAAAAAACCATAATACTCACATAATATCTATATGCATAGTGAGGACACCTGGTCGTATGTACATGGTTTCTTCTTAAACCCTGATTGTTCCGTCTTTGAGCCCTTGCTTGCTCTCTTCTTTCTTTTAAACGCTTCATTGCGAATCGTGGTAAAAATGGATTTTGTGACTCTGCAGTCTCCATCATTTCATCATCAAGTTGGACTTCAGACACGCCGTTAGACTCTTCAAGTGGTTTTGAATGGCTATTAGTAACGAGAACTACCAATAATAAAAGACAAATCAAGAAAGACCTCCCAAATTCCATTCTGGTTAATGAGGAACTAAATTCGTTGAATGAATATTATGCTTTGATTTGTATGAACTAGGTAATACGGTAGGTGATCCTGTAATAATCTTACTAGAAGGTTTGCCTCGGTTTTATAGGGAGATCAAGTTCTGATGACACACATTGGGTGCATTTGTTTACGAGAACGAATGTGTTTTAGGAAATGTAACGGGTCATACGCCCGTTTTCAATTATCACTTTACCGTCCGTATTCATAGTCTAGTCCAAAGCTGGTTAACGGAATAAGATATATATATTATTTTAAATATGTACTTGTATTATTTTTGTTTTATTGAAGTAGAAATATAGCAAAGCAAACATTCCATCTAATGGTAAGTGGCCACTGAAGCCCATGGACCTTTGATTAACCCCAGATTAGATGGACCTGTGATTAACTCTACTTAAGGTGGACCACATATGCATTGCTTTTCCTAAAGTAATCTTCTACCACACCCTTCAAACCAGAATATAGCAGCGCTTAGGTAACAGCAGAACTGTTATACGGCAGACATAGATGCGGTGGTGACCAGCGGAGTTAAACAACAAAATGTTTTATCATCTTTGAATATCGTTATGAATTGATATTCATTCATATATTAAATTAACATATTTACTTTATCAAGATTTACCCAAGATTAATTTTTACTTTTCGTAAATAAATAGTTACTTGTAGAAAACCTTCGTGGTATTAAGTATGATAACCGACTAAAATGTCGTATTTTTTTATTTTATAACAAGTTGTTATGTGACAAGCTTGAATAAACTAAAATAAGATACCAGATTACCACACCCTGCAGACCAGAACTTCACAGCAGTGTTATGCGAAGAGAGAGGAAATGCTTCGACTGACATTTTGGCGGAGCCGTTTTTTTCTTAAGAATTTGAAATAAGTATATTAATTGTTTCATAGTACTTTCAAGTGTATTATTTTTTTGCTTATCCTCAATAACATTGTTACTTATGCTTATAAAAAAATACGTGTTATGTGTACATACACGATATTCGGGTCAGTTTCCTTAACGGTATTTATGCATGGTATACTATA
>DWLI01001913.1:0-14239 GCA_018249915.1 Cecropterus dorantes dorantes | reverse complement strand
CAGCTGGACAGGACTATTGGTCGACGGAATACTTTTATCGGTACCCCCTACTGGATGGCACCGGAAGTGATTGCTTGTGATGAGAATCCGGAAGCAACATATGACAATCGCTCAGATCTTTGGTCTCTTGGTATCACTGCTCTTGAGATGGCTGAGAGTCAGCCTCCACTCTGTGATCTGCATCCCATGAGAGCTCTGTTTCTTATTCCAAGGTAAATTATGTATAAATTGTACATAGAAGTATGTGTAATGATAAAAGTTGGAAAGCACTTCATGGAAAACTTATATCAAAATATATTTCTAGTTATTCATTTATTAATCTGTTTCCATCATTGTACTCATCCTCATGTGCTATGAACTGGTTAGTATAATAATGAAATTAATTTTGTTTAAAACAATTATTCATTTCTAGGAACCCTCCACCCCGCCTGAAGTCCAAGAAGTGGGCTAAGAAGTTTCATAGTTTCATTGAGACTGTTTTAGTAAAAGACTATCATCAAAGGCCTTATACTGATCATCTTTTGAAGCATTCTTTTATTAGGTAAGATAATTATTATAAATTCCATTCAATATCGGTCACTTGGGTATAAAATTATGAATTATTCATTTTCATTATTAAATTTATGTTACTTGCAAAAATTTATAAGGTTTTTTCACATATGTAACAGTGATTCTGTTTTATCAAAATTTTCTTGTCTTTAACTTAATACAAATGTATTAACATAAATTATATAAATGTAGATAAATGTGTTACTTGATATACATTTCATTATCTTGAACTTTATTTTTTATTATCCAGTAGTCTAATTATATTTGTACTCATATTACTGACCACATACACTAATTATTCCTGTGATAGTATTATTTTGGAGCTTTAGTATTTAGTGTCCAAACCTTGGTAATCTAAATCCAATCGTATTTCATAGGCCCTTTCCATTCCTTCTGCTAACGTGTACAAAATGAATCGTACTAGTAATATATATGAATTAATGTTAAACCAAATTGAACAGGGATCAACCAACGGAGCGTCAGGTCAGGATACAGCTGAAGGACCACATAGATCGTTGCAAGAAGAGAAAGCAGGACAACTCGGTGCGGGAGGACTACAAGTACTCGGGCTCGGAAGGCGAGGAGGAGGAGAACGCGGTGGCCGGCGAGCCGTCGTCCATCGTGCACAACGCCGCCGCGCACCAGGGCGGCGACACGCTGCGACGCAACTTCCAGCAGATACAGGAGGGCAGGTTCGTCTTTGCCTCTTCATATTCAGAAGTCAATACTGAACAACATATGCCAATATAGTACTGTTTGTGCATTGTTATTATTTTTTATTGGTTATTTCTTAAAACATAATTCTTTTCATTTAATTTATCGCATTCATCTTGATCATGGGTTTAAACATGTCACACAGGTTATTGATTTTCTTACAAAACTAAAATTTGTTGTATATATCCTATTTTCCATCGTTAAATTCGCTCAGCAGCTATTTTGATCATTTATATATTCACTTTGTACAATAAACATACCATTTCAATCAATATTTTGTATACAAATCAAAAAGTAAATGTTTTATACAATATAAAGTAGGCAGCCGCAGTTACGCTCAATCTCTATTGGACCAAAAAATGTAACAAGATTTATTTCCATACAACCCAGGGGTGCTGCAGAAGCTCCTCAGCCTCAGCCTCCGCCTAAACGAAATAGCAAACGCGAGGAACGTGAAGAAATTCCAGGTAATGTCTAATTTCACTCATTTTCTTTTTGGCCATAAAACTAATAAAGCATTTCAATTTGGTGACCTAGCTGCATTATTTAAATAAAACCTCGGTGGATTCTACTGTCAACTATTACCATTTTGATTTTTTCAAAATTTTATTAAACTTTTTTTACTAGATGTCATAATTTTATATTTATCTCCCTACATAAATTACAATACAGTATAATCCTTTTTAAACTCAAAATTTAGTAGTATTTGCGCGAAAAATGAACAAATACTGTTTGTATCTGTGTATTGGCTTTACTACTGTTGATACAGTCAATTAACAGTGATTAATTAAAGTTACACTTAAAATATCAATTGTATAAAAAACGAACCCGGAGCTACGTCCCCAATGCGAGATCTGCCTTGTGGCGTCAATTAACTTTTAACATTTGTTGCCAATCTAGAGCCTGGCCCGCCCGCGAGGCCCATTCCGCAAAGACTGATTGTGGTGCCTGACCCACAAGTTCAACAGCCTAATAGATATAGGTAAATATTTTTAATTGTGATCGTCGCTAGTAACATACTAATTAAGTTTCCATGATTTTTAATAATTATGATCCATTCATTATTTAAAGTGAGAGGTTGAGACTGTCTATTATGCTGTTTCGTTAAGTAATCTGACATTTTTTTTATTTTTTTGTAATATCTTATTAGCGAACCTCGTAACAATTTTCTACTGCCGATATTTCATCATACCACAAATTGAACTTTACAATGAGATTCCATTTGAAATGTAAATGTATCTGTAATCTTGTAATAGGAAGTTTTTTAAGCGCCTGCATGTGTCTCCATGAAATACTTATTTACTTTCAATAGTATTTTTCTAAACATGGCACATTTTATTTCCTCTCCAATCTCTCTTTTATGGACTGTCATTTTTCATATTTTTTACATTATTCTATTATGTTCAGGCCCTTACCGCCGACTCCGAAGTCTTCAGGCTCGTCCAACAGCTCGGGCTCCAACAACGGCACGCCCCCGGCCGGCGGCCCGCAGCCCCCGCAACGCTCGTCTCATCACAATTTCAAACCCATGGTACTATCTTTTATTTTTATCGACAGCGCCACATATGAATTAAAATACGTACTGTCAGTGTATTGAATTCTGTGAGAGTTAGTAGTTCACCAAACTGACGTATTAACGAGTTAACATATCTATAATACAAAGAAAAAAATATCTATAATGCTATCCTTAGCATTGCTACAAAATATTAGTAAATCTTATTTATTTACAACAAAGAAACATCATTACAAATCCTTTCTTAGACTTTCAAAGATTATTGACGTATGCAGAAAATAAAAAGAAAATTAAAATGCGTGTTCTGTAATTTAAATAAACGCTGTTGTGATCTTAGTGCATATTTTAACACACATGACAAAAATTTAAAGTTTAATTCAATTATGAAAGACTAAAATATTGCTTTATTAATTTTTTTCAGTTGTTTACTTTTACTTATTTTATATTTTAGTATATATGATTTTTGTTTATTTGCTTATGTTTTTATTTTCATGTCACGCTGTTTACTTTCTTTGCACGTCCGATTATTGCTTCACCGCAGATACCACCGCGGAGGCCTGAGGTAGGTGTTGATGAAATTAATTAGTTTTAAAAATTAGATATTTTTTTTACTTTTTTTTATTTATATTAAACTACGAAACACTTATCATTTCTTAAGGTGTCACGTTATAATAGTAATATTCACTTATCATTATTTTACCCACAGAGGGAAGTTGAATATGACTTTTAAAACTTCAAATATTAATAATTAATAAGGAACAATAAAGGATCAGCTATTATTTATTTGTCAAAAAATACTACGCAAAAGTAAAAAATAATAATAATACATATTTTTTTAGCAAAATGCTATTTACAATTCTAATAACAAAACTGAAACATAAACTTCAATATAGATTTGTTTTAATTTTAATTGTGTTAGTTAAAGGACAGTAGCACCATAATAAATAGATTATATAATATTTTTTATCTCTTTCTGAGTATAAGTCGAATGAACATTAGCTTCGTCGGTTGCGTTGAGGATAGATTTTAAAGTATGCAAGGTGTATGTTTTCAGGATTTGGACAAGTTAGCCGCACAACTGAACGAGCTCGGCGTGGTATCGGGCAATGAGCCGCCTAACAGACCGCCACGAGCTCCCACTAATGGACAAGGTATTACATATATTTTTGTAAAATGACATATATTTTTGTAAAAAGTTGTCATGACTTAAATATTAATTTATATTGTACTTTTCAAATGTGTGTACTTAATGTCATCCTTAAGTTTATATTTGGTAAATTAACTTCTGTTTTGTCAACTGCATTGACAATATATTGCTACTTGTCTATGTAAAAGATATGTTATATACCTTAGTTAATTCCGTGTATGATTAACATCAGGCCCACCAGTGGAAAGGAATCCGCCAGAACCTACTTTTGATGAGTCTGACAGTGACTCAGATGTGGAAGAGAGTGGGGGACGAGCGCGCAATGACGGGACTTTACTTGCCAGTGATCCACCAAAGCCACTGTAAGTACATACATGTGTGGGAAAAATTAAATTACTTCGATATTTATTTTTACTATATTAGGAGTTTTCCTTTACATATCCCACATTCCAAGAAAAAATCGATTACATTATAGTTAATATATTTGATACCTAATTTGATTTGGTTTTTGCGTCGATACCTGTTTATCAATTTTGAATAATTTGTGTTTGAATTACAAAATGTCATCGTTCTAACCAACTAACGACACACCCTCTCCCCCTTTTAATTTGCTATTTCGGTATGATTTGTCCCACCCCCGATCCCCCCCGCGTTCGGTTTCGGTTGCTTGTCCGTTCAGCCCGGAGTTCTGCTATAGGCCGGGGCTGAGCGCCGTGGCGGAGGACGGCGCGGCGGGCGCGGGCGCGCCGACGCGGCCGCTGCCGCCCACGCCGGACGACGACGACGCGCACGCCGACCGCACGCTCGTCAAGCGGGTGAGTGCCGCACGCGCTTGGACTTGGAAATGACGTTGACCTGCTAGCGGCCGTACTTGTACTGGCTCGCATTGGAATTATCTATAGAACTGATGAGATCTAAATCCCAGTCACATGTGATTTTCATATTCATTTTATCGTTAACATAAATGAAACGAATCGTACGATGTCCAATCAATGCACAGATTGTGGTAAACAGTATCGATCGAGGTAATACAAGGACTCTATGTGAACTTATATAAATGAAATTACACCCTTGATCAGTAAAATCATTATTTATTATTATTAAGACATGATCGGAGTATTAACCATGTGAAAGTTTTGTTTGGGAGACGCATGTCTTGGAATTAGCGGAATTGGTTTTGTTCTTCAAAATAGCAGTGATAACCGAACGAGTGATAGCCGAATGGTTGAAACTCGCACAAATGGTTTGCATTGCATTGCATATAGAAGAATGCAAGAGAACTTGGAACACGCTGCCGCGTGTTTTGATATTACCTCAGCAAACCTTTTCAAAAAGTAATGGATTAAGTTCAATTTTAATATTAAAACGTAATACTAGAGGTCTTTTTATTAAATGTTTGATAATTAATCCATCCATCCACAAATCAATCTGAAAAATAGGATTGTAAAGGAAATCAAAATCCGTTATTCCAACCCATTGTAGTATATCGCTCTCGGAAACAGCGATGGAAATATCTTTTCATATCTACCAATTACAGGAAATTATTGCACAATCAATTCATTGCTCATCAATTAATTAATAGCAATATCTATTAAACACTCAATCTCAATATGAAACCTTCACAATTTTTGAATGTGTAATAACGTTATCTAGTAGCAACAACGCCATTTTCAATTCCATTATTTAATGATACATATATTTTCTGTTCACCAATATCCACACGCTATATTTTGTTAACATTTTTTGCCGCATCATTCATTCAACATCCGAGCGTGTGCATATTTAACGCATGATAGGTCGCCGGTTGTCGATTAACAAAATTTCTTATATTAACATATAAGGAGTTTCAATTCGTTACTTTCAATATTTCGTATAATCGTATTGCGTTATTTTAAGCTATAAAATGTGTACATTTATTAAATTTGAGTTATTGAATTCATATAATAATATTACATATAAATTGCTAGCTATACAATATACAAAATATTTTTCACGTGCTCGAGCATGAAATCTCATGACCGCTAGTACATTTACCAGGAACCAACAACCATGTATTGTTTGTCAAACACTGTTGGAAAATTCTATATAGAAACACTGGATATCACCGAATACGATAACAAAATGCGCAAAGCCGATTATGTGTTAAATAAGCACATGCTCAAAATTGGTGACGCAATAAGTATACCGAAAATATTGACATCATGACTTACGTGTATTAATTTTCACGCCAAAGTAAGATTAGTGAGCGAATTAGGTCACTTGTTTTTTGTAATATTATGTTCTTATTATTTATTTCTGCTTTTTGTATCGGACATGTTTCAAAACACATCAGAGGGAGAATTTGGAAAATGAAAAGAGAGAAACTGACGTCGATGAGGCTGTACTGCTGAAAGACTGGGACTTTGCTAGGTTTTTCCCTTCGAAAAACAAAGATAATAAAGAAGAAATAAAAAAGGAACCGGAACCGAAGCGTGCACAGTTACAGCGACAGTCGAGGATCGAAATGGAAGACGCGTGGTCAAAATACAAGGCCATCGCAACCCCTCCCTCACGCCACAAGCAATTATTCCACAAACCAGAAAAAAGTACACAAGATAAGCTCGCGGACATAATAAAATACAAAAAAGAACAAGACTCAGAACTTAACTCCCCGAACCGTTTCTTTAGAGGGTTTCGTCGAGAAAATTCTGACCTCTTCCCGCTTCCGAGCACGAGACACTCCGCTATATACTTTCCGAAACATGAAAGTCCAGCTGGAGCTATTTCGAAGCAAATGAGATCAAGCGGCATATTTAACAATTCGCGAAAACAAATGACCAAACCTCAAACGTCTGGTGAGCCAATATTGACAGATTTTATAAAGATGAACGACAGCTTAAAAATGGCCCAAAAGGATGCGAAGAAGAGCGATAAACAGGTTACAGATAGGAAGATCCCTCCTAACAATCCGATAGAGGCCTTAAAAAACGTGGCGGTGCTGATACGCCAGGACAGTGAAAACAATGGCTCGAGTCGACAAAGTAGCATTAACAGCGACTCGCCTGCAACTAGCATTTGTCTCACTAATAGTGCGTCGTTTGAAAAATCCGACATCTTAGACTTAACTGCCAACACACTCGAAAATAAAATTAACGTCAAAAACGGCTCTGACGCGAATAATGTCGTGAAACCACGCAGAGAAAAGACTGAATCGGATATAATATTCCGAAGAAATTCCCACTTAAATCGTCACACAGAACTTATGTCAAGTGGTGGGCAGGAAGCGGTAATCGCACAGGACCAGGTAATTGCTCACTGCTCGGGATAGTTTGAATTAATATTTATACTTACACTTTGGTATGAGGGTTCGTTTACCTAACTTTAACTAACCATTGTAATGCTACAATATCTAAGTATACTACAATAAGTACCAAATTTATTCTAGTCCTGAGCTATATGTGTGGTGGTGCTATTTGTGTACCTTATGTGTGAGAATGGTCTAGTTATATGCACAAATATACTAAATTAGTTGCTAGTTATACTAAATATTTACCTTTATGTACCTATATACTTCCGGGTTTGGCAGATTTATACGTAATTTAAATATATAAATTATGATATTATTATAGTTTCTTAAACCTCAGTAATGATTGCTCACACGTCTTACGTTTTGGCGTGACAGATTTTTATCATATCATATTAATTAGTTTATTTTGTATGGGATACTTTAATACTACTTCGTTGGATTGGTTTTCATATATGACTATATAATAATAATAAAAATTATAAAATCATCATATCGTAGAAGCTTATTACTAATTACTCACCAAAATTAAAAGACCTTTATACTAACTTTAATTAATCACAATCTCATCTGTGCGCGAGTACCGTCTTCCTGCCGAGACACGCGGATAACGAGTGACGAATCACGAGATCCTGCCATTAAACACTAGCAAAATTTAACAATTTTGGGAATGTCCGCTTCGAAATTTCATGCAGCTGGAAAGAAAACGTCCAACTTGTGAATGTGTTTTGTTTGCATGATTTTAATGCTATCGTGTTTGTGTTTGTCGAGCTATGCTGGTGTTGCAAACCATACATGCACTAACGGTTAATCGCTGTCCATAAATAACGGAATAATTATTTATTATACAGGTAAGATACACGGATTGAAATTTATTATAAATACTACACGATATACTTTTGACTTAACAGCGATTAATTTCTAGTGTAAGTCGTCATTTAATCACTAAACTTGATACAAATACAAGATAATTGACTATGTTAGTGTTAGGACAATATTTTAATCAAATATACAAGTTACGTGAATACGAAGTTTTTATAAATCTTAAACTATAATTGTGAAATACATATCTCTCCAATGTTGCCAAGCACATATAATTTTATCTTAAAATGGTATTTATTCTGTACACATGCTATTAAAATGTTCACTGGTTTCCCTTTACATAGTTGCAAAGAGTTGTAGAGAAAATTAGATAGTTTAGTGTATTAAGTGTTTCTTTACGGATAATATAACTATAGTGAGCAGAATTCTTAAGAAAACTGCAATCATCGGAGATCAACGCACATGTACTTTGAAATACGTTGTATTACACGTTACGTGTTTTAAAAGTATAGACTGTTGTATTCTGTTGTGTATCATTGCAGTTTTAATGTAACGTACTTTGAGAATCTTTAAAGTATGTATTATATCGTTATATTCCCCATAGAGAATCGTTGCAGTTTTATCCGAATTTGAAAGCGGGCACTAATAAGAGTGGGCTACAGGGCCGTTCGAGCGGTGCCAACGAGGGCAGCGGTTCACGGACCAGCTCCGTGCTCCCCGACCTGCTCAGCCAGGCCGGCCAGCCCACCACGCCGCCCAGGCACGACAAGTCCACCAGCGAGGAGGTGAGACATTCCCACTTTACGAACAATACAGACATCACTTATACTTACTTGTATCTCATCAGTAAGCCAAAGATATTAATATATGTATAGATGCAGCGTGCCGGAACAGATATAACGCGAAAATTACTATTTCGGTACATAGAACTTATACTTTCTTTGACGGGGTTGTGTAAATAGATTGAAGTGTATTTTTAGCGTGGGACGAAGTTACTCTCGACAAAGAACTCTCTGTTCTATGATACCTATAGATAAAGATAAAAGTAAAGACTAAAATGTGATACAGAGACTAAAGACTTTTGTAAGGTGCCCCATCTAAACATATGTCATATCTTTGCTATAAGCGTATTATTATACTGTAGTTATATTACTTATTGATCTCGTAATGTAACATCAAAATATATTATGTACATTTTGGGATATATACACTATACATACTATTACATCATTTCGCCAAAATAGTTACTCAAAGGCAGACTTTTAGTACATATAGTTATTGTTTTTGCCACATTTGTTACTGTCGAGTTTCACCAGTTTGCCTAATATGTCATATTCATTAATATCTGGGCTTTGATATCATTAAAGGGTAAACGTAAGCTAGCCGCAAAGTTCATGAGTAACAATTCATGGGGCTCCCAACGTTATTACTGCGCTAACCCTAATGCGGTTGAAAGATTAATTTGAGCTTTTAGCTACGGACGTATTTTTAATGATCTAACAAATATCACCAGTGTTAATATCAAGAGAAGTTGATTGTGTTGTTATAAGTCAAATTATCTAAGTAAAACAATTTTCTAAATTATTTTTAATTGTAACTACTACATTAAATCGACAATGTAATTTATGACCTCAATAGGCATAGATATTGATTGTGTCTTAAGTGTTTTCGCTTCTATTTGTTTATTTTTAATTTTTAATTACGTCAGTTTCTTAAAAATTACACTAATTCTTAAAAACATTTCTTTTTCAAACAAACTCAAAATAAACAATTACACTCAATCACTTATAAGCATAAAAAAAATTATACACCCGTTACCTGAAAACTACTGGATCGGCTGAACCTATTGCTACAAAACACTATTCAATTAACCTTAACATGTTATATTAATACGTTGAAAATGCTGAAATTTTAATGTTGAGAACCCCAATAGTTTCACAAATGTATGCTGAGAAGCTTTTAGTATATAGTATTAATGTGATAATGGTTGTCAATCATGCAAACACCCTGGAGCGTCCCGCGACCGGTTTGCAGACAGCTGTTATAACACTGCGTAAGTACGAAACGAATGATGCAACAAGATATGCTTCATGAAGCATAATAGACTGTTGTTTGTTGAACTTAGAGCTGCCATCTCTTCCCTATTTATGCATTCTTTAGACATGCTTTTATACATTCATACAGACAAGTTTTCGGTCATTAAGTTATATAGCTTATATAGGTAGATTAAGGATAGCGTTTTGGTCCGCTTAATAACAGCAAGAAATGGATCTTATGGTTTTATTTTATCAATGCCCGCCGTTACACATCTATATTTTTATGTACCCGGCAATAACCGGCATACTTTATATATTTTATCGTTTAATTTATTTTTGTAAACCAGTTCATTCGACAAGATACTTTTAAGTTATTCCAGTATTTAAAATTATATTACCTAAAATAGCAAGGGTAACAATTTTATTTAAGTTAATACAATTTAATCACGTTTTGTCTACCTGTATTACAATTAGTTTGTCCGAAAAATCTAAATTCATGAGTGCATAATCATTTATTTACATGACTATTCACAATCATTTGAATGTCAACACCTTTTAAAAATTTATCTGAATTGAATCACATCATTGCCTGCTGCAATCTACGGATCTACTATTCACTAAATTACGCCGACATAAAATTTGTAGATACTAGCCATGCCGTTAATAACTTTCCGACCATGTATATGAGATGAAACTAATCATGGGAGATGGATTTAATTAATTTTTGACTAACAAACTATATAATCATAGGGTTTAAGTTTGATTGTTCTGAATATGTTTTAAATGTGTTTAGTCCATGTTTTTATTACCATTTGGATCAAAAATGTATGCACTGTTTTTTTTATCAATAAAAAGAAAGTAAGAAACGTAAATGAGGCTAGTTCAATGTTTGCATATTACGTCACGAAAAATATCGTAGATTAAACATTAATAACATGTATTCTTTTTTACAGTATAGACAAGCCATAGCAGCCGGAGGCACGCCAGCGACCCACCACCATCACCACCCGCTCCCGTCCTCGGTCCAGTCCACTCCTTCAAAGTCGTTCGTATCGGGTGCCGCGTCCCCCCACCCGCTACAACATTCTCCCTCCAATTCATCGGTGGGCTCCCAACAGCAGTTCCTTCCCTTGCAACAGAAGCAGCGATCGTTCCTCACGTTCGGGTTCGGCGCCGGCTCCACGGGCAGCGGCGGGACGGGCGGCTCCGGCAACGCCTCGCGCCGCGAGAGCCACGTCAACGTCAACGTCACGCCCACCGGACACGATCTCTCCTCAGATACGCCCGAGATACGTAAATACAAGAAGAGATTCAACTCTGAGATTCTGTGTGCCGCCCTCTGGGGTGAGTATATTGTAATCTGTTATTTTTCAATCGTTTTTACAGCGCGATCTTATGTAAAAAAATCAATACCTCAATAATACATGTTATATTTTTTTCTCTTAATTATAACCGCGATTTAATCATATACTTGCAGGTGTTAATTTGCTGATTGGTACTGAGAACGGTCTCATGTTGCTAGACCGTTCGGGACAGGGCAAAGTATATCAATTGATCTCACGACGCCGCTTCCAACAAATGGAAGTGTTAGAAGGACAGAATATTTTGGTGACGGTATCTGGAAAGAAAAACCGTGTACGTGTGTACTATCTTAGTTGGCTGAAATCTAAGATTTTGCGCACCGATGGATTAAGTGACGTAAGATTATTAAGTATTTTATCTTTTACTGTTTTCACCAACTTTTATTTACTTGCCTTGTTAGTTCATAGGAATGTCATGGTCAAATCATGGAACTGAATTTTAAACCAGCTACCTCCAACTGATTTTATGCAAAATTTGACATTGAACTCAAATTAATGTTTTTTTTTGAGTTAAAATTAATGATAATCTGATATCACTTATTTCAAACCAAATATTGCGGATGCATCTGGGTTGACTACCAATTATAATTATGATATACATATCAAATGAAAGGAAGAATACGAAACTTATAATAACCTTCATTAAAAATATATATATTATTCTTTTTTTTAACTTATGAATAATGGTTAAAATAAATTACAGCAAGTAGAACGAAGAAATGGTTGGATCAACGTTGGAGAACTGCAAGGTGCAGTACATTTCCGAATCGTAAAGTATGAGCGAATCAAGTTCTTGGTCATAGCTCTGAAAGATTCGATTGAAATATATGCATGGGCACCAAAGCCATATCACAAGTTCATGGCATTTAAAAGCTTTGGTGATCTACAACACAGGTCAGACAATCATAATTACTGATAAAATATAAAATTAGTGTCGCGTTTAATCTTAGGTAGGGATTTTAATCTTTGAATTTATATTCCAGGCCTCTATTAGTTGATCTTACCATTGAAGAAGGCACAAGACTGAAAGTTATTTACGGCTCAGCAGATGGATTTCATGCTGTCGATTTGGACACTGCCAGTGTTTACGACATTTATATTCCAAAGCATGTGAGCAATTTATAATATCCTATGTTTATCACAAATAAATGCAACGTTAAAATTGCATATAATAAATCTTATTTCTTTTCCAGACCCAAGGAGCAATCATTCCACATTGCATTGTACCACTGCCTAATTCCAATGGCGTACAGCTATTGTTATGTTATGATAATGAGGGCGTCTATGTGAACACTTACGGACGAGTTAGCAAAAATATAGTTCTACAGGTTTGTTCATAGTTGTCTTATTACCAATCATCTAAAACGGTTGGCAACTTTTTTGTAACAAAATCGTTACGAGGTACCGCGAGCCGCGTGTTGTCGACCACTGATCTAAATCAATTAAGTAATTTATCTAATCTGGTGTTTTTTTAACTTGCAGTGGGGTGAAATGCCTACTTCAGTAGCCTATATTGGTACAGGCCAAATAATGGGCTGGGGCAATAAAGCGATTGAAATTCGCTCGGTGGAGAGTGGGCATCTAGATGGAGTGTTCATGCACAAGAAAGCCCAACGACTCAAGTTTTTGTGTGAGCGCAATGACAAAGTATTCTTTTCATCTGCTAAAGGTGGTTCTTCCTGTCAAATATATTTCATGACGCTCAACAAGCCGGGAATGGCCAACTGGTAATGAGTGACGGTGCGCAGCTGGCAAGGATTGCGCCCATGATCTGTGATGACGTCGCGGCCCCGATTGGAACACGCCAGAAGTAGTCAACGAAACAAAAGTATAATCATGTGCTTTGGCCATTCGGAATTCAAAGACTTGTGATAATGACAGATGTAATACGTGCTCAAAAGACAATCCACAAAATATAACAATTTGAGGACTTTTATCTTTATCAAATGTGGCATTTTGTACTGAATATTGTAACTTCAATACAAGCTACTAAGGAATATATATTATTAAGCAATAACCTATAGGATAAATGTTTTGATATTGACAATTAATCTTAAGTAAATTAATACTGCTTAGTTTTTATTTTGCAGTTGTTTATTTCTAAAAGAAAGTGTAATACAAAATATCGATTCATATTATGCCATATTATATTGTTTATAAAGATAAGCTAGTTGGGTGATGATGTTATTGGTTACATGTATGTAATTATTTCGATTATAATAATTACTTTAACAAAAGTCAATGCCATGCCATGCCTGACTCAATATATAATACAGTAAAGTAACAATCTAGATGCTGTAAATTATTATTCATTCTATATGATTAATTCACTTAAGAAATTGGCACTTAGTCATGTCACTATGTATGATAATAATCACACCAAACTGCAATAATAATTTTTATTAATGGATAAATCCTAAAATTTGGTACTATTTATTATTTATTTGTTATGTACTATATTATTTACATGTATAAAGATGTAACTGTGCATATTGAAAATTATATATTTGATGACTTTTTTTATTTGAAAATACCTTAGCCCAATAAACTACAAAATGACAAGCTTTTCTTATTTCATAACCAATAATTACTAGACCCCTTTTTTATCCCAATATTTATAAATCTATAGTAGTAATCCGGTCAAGTTAGACATTCGGTGCTACATATCTCCAAAATGGTGGCTCGTAGGAAATAAAGTATTAATACATCTTTTATAGATAATTTTATGAGCTACAATTTTAGTCTCAAGATATTTTTAAGATAAAACTTACCGTTTTGCTAAAAATCGCGACTCATTTTATTGATATTTGACCT
>DWLI01001912.1:0-14241 GCA_018249915.1 Cecropterus dorantes dorantes | reverse complement strand
TCACAATAAATATTTTATCAGACATGAAGCATTGATTTACTGTAACATTAGAAGTAATGGATTCTATAAACATCCGTTAAATTTGAAACCTGACGATAAACCAACAACCGTCATACCACGGTAGGCGTGATTAAGCGCAACGCACATTGAGCTGGTAATAAAATAAATAGGATAAATTTTTATTTATTTATTTGAGTAATGATTATATTTGAAGTTTTATTCCTATTGAGCCACCAAAAAATATTTTTAGAAAATTATGTCTGTAAAGTCGGTTTATAAACGAGTTTTACGTGACAACGTCATGAAGACACATTGATGAAAAATTGCATTATTTTATGAATTGAATTGAAATATTATCACTGAATTATATATAGAGATTGATTGAATATTTACTTTCGTTAATTCAATTAACTCCGATCTCTCGCTTGCACGCTCAAACTTAAGCGGAACGTGACACTTATTCGTGCGAGCAGCCGGTGTCTATCGATTTATAACATGTTATTATAACGTGAAAATTAAGTACTCATTCACATTACATAAATAACTCTATAACAAAATCATGGTATTATTTAAAGAGGCGTCGTTTTTGCGTGCTTTGTTAATCAGCCAATTTTTGAGTTTTTTTAAAAGATTAAGAAAAGAAAATATTTTACGAACCAAACGCCACTACCATTCAAGTGGCATATCAATTCACTAAGTCAGTAATAAATAAAGTAAAAAGAACTTATCGTAGTTCAGAAGCATTCCAAGTTAGTCGTAAAAGTATCGGGTATCCGTAGTCTACCTGCGATTCAATAAAACTACTGAGGTACATCTATAACTAGATTTTCTTTTGCACTGAATAGTTCTGGGGTTTCACTCCTTATTTACTTCGGAACCTTACCTCTTATACTTCTTGTAAGCTTACTCACGATACGAATTACCCTACAAATACACATAATAGAAATGTACCATTTCAATTTAATAAATAGACACATTCTCGTAACTTTTCTCCCTTATGACTTGAATACCGTTCGAAAGTTTAGTAAAATAAAATAAAATGACAGGGCTGTTAATAATAAAAAAGGAAGCATATAAAAAGTATTTTTCTTTTTGGGAATTTGTTTTTAATAGTTTATTTAGCCTACAACTATAAGTTTATACATATATTATAGGTTATTATGAACACAGTAAGATTATACTTTGTTTCTATACCATATCAACATAGTTATGTTAAAGGCGGAACTCCGGAAGCACTACCGTCACACGTATTTCGGCTTAATAACAGCTGTGTTATGTTCTGCTGTGTTCTGGTCTTTAGAGTGACTTTAGGGAGATATACTTATCCAAGGCATTTAAACTTAATCCTCAGGGGTAGACCTGTGGCCAACCTCAGGTAAGACTTTGATTTTTTCTGGGGTGGAATACAAATGTCCATGGGCAGCGCCACTTACCATCATATGGACTGCATGCTTGTTTGCTACTTCCATATTATAAAGATAAAACTATTATTATTATTTTGGAGATTCCTTTTTAAACGTTTATTAAGCTTACAACTATGACTATAAATTTCTATATAAGTTAATATCAAGACGGTAAGATCTTTTCCATCAACTACGTTAACATTGTTAGAAAATTCTATAAATGCTTTTTATTCACACATTATAGCTTTTTTTCTTTCTTTCATTTTCTTTCTTTATCACTTTCATTATTCAGCTCACTGTACGTCAGTCCTATGCAACGTAATGCAGCTCAGTCGTGATATTACACATCATGATGTCATTTGCAATTCAAACACCAGTGAAAGGACTCGAGCGCCACTGGTTACTCACCGTCTTACCTTTGATAGTTAAGCATCTAAAATCGGATTGAATATTTTAGTAGGTTTAGTAATAATTAATGTTAATGATGAAGCACTTTGATAGAATGATATTAGACAAGAAACGTTGGATGCAGTCAGGACTTGAAAGTATAATTTCTATAGTTTCGTATTTTGAAGGTGGTGAGGTAGAACGTTTTGTCTTTCTACTCCAGAGGCAATACCGTAGTACCCGTTTTTTTATTTAACAACGCTTAACAGTAGTGTTTTGGTTTGAGCATGGTAATGTTTAGGTTAAGTTAAGTTGGAACGTGAGAGATCTGTCTAATAATCGCTGAAAGTTGTGATGAAAAAAAAATTCCAGAAACAATTGATACCTGAAGCGGATCACTGTTGCGTTGCTCTTGATAACTAAAATGGTATCCAATCTGCATCCTTCAAGCTAGAAATAATGAAATGAAATATCTTTATTTTCTATCTTCCAAGGGGACCCTTGCAAATTGTCAGTTACAATATTTTTTTCTTACACTACCACCTGATCGGAACACGTCAACTGAAAAGATTCGGCAAGAAACTCAGCGGGTGTCTTTTCTATATGTAATAAAACATATAACCATAGCGAATGGCGACTATTATCTTACGAGAGTTTAGTTTCCGATAAGCCAATGCACTTATAAACACCATTGCGATCGCATGACGTAATGATAGAGCATTTGCAATTAATTGCTCCTGTAACTAGTAACCGTTGTTTAAGTTACTTTCATTACTTTTGTATGCCTACGCTTAATAACAATTATTTTTATCTGACACTGAGAATGGTCTGAAACACACCACATTGTTGCTGTGAAATTTGAAAGTGAAAACTTCTTTAAGCGCGTTGAGCACTTTTTGGATAAACAAAAATCATGGAACTCGCGTAATCGTCAGCGAACGCTTTCCATGAGCTATATAATTATGTATATACTATGTATATATATAGCTCATGGCATTCTTCATAGTATACATAGTATATATATGTAGAAGAATATAAAGAAGATTATGAAGAATTCTATTTGATTTAATATTTTACACAAATAATCGTTCTTATATTTTATATATATAATAATATTCGGTATAATCCAATCTTTAAATTAAAAAAAAAATAGAAACTACTAAAATCCTATTAGCTTTTTCTAATAACATTATTTATTTTTAAAAGCAGTCAGACTCATTCAAACTTATATATTCCATTTCACTTCTGACTACCCTTACCTAGCTGATACGCTGATATTTCCAATAAAAGTGCTACGGGGTTGAAACAATTTATTGTTCAATAATAGACGGTTCGTGGAAACGTCGCAATAACATTTCTAAAGGTAATCAAAGACTTCATATTGATATTGTGAAGAATAATATTGATGACTTCATAAAGAGCCTGTTTCGAGATTTCCTGTGGTTATGTGGCGCAATGGTCGTGTCCCCTGTGCCCGGTAGTACGAGTATATTATGTTTACGTTAAACAATAATCGTGTACGTTTTCGCTCATACATTGGCAGGTAGTAGAACCAGTGTAGTTCGACCGGGGAGGTAGCATCTTCAGACTTATTTATGAAGCAATTCTTGCGTTTCGTTGTAAGGGTGAGGTTGCCAGCTCATTTATTTTGAGGAGACCATCTCAGTCCTCGAGAGTAGCAACGAGATCGACTTCCAATAGAAACCCTGTTCTATATGAAGTTGCTTACAGTCCATTGACAGCAAGACCACTTACCATCTGGTGAACTGCATGTCCGTTTACTTCTTCAATCTGATAAAAAATGTACATACCAGCTTTATAAGATTTAAAATTTTTAATTGCATGAATCAACTACTTTTCGTTTTTTTTCCGATTTGTAAGGTTAATATGTAATGTTTGAAAGGGCTAAAGTGATTTAAACAGCACTCTTACAGCAAAATAGAGAACAATATAATCAATTTAGTATAATACGTACAGTTAATGAAATATTACTGTTTTGTTTTACAAAACATGCAGACAGATTGCTACATTGCACACCATTTGCTACACGTCAGCGCGCGCAACCACAATTTAAAAAGAAATATATACCAATATATAAAAAGAGATGGTGTGTGTCTGTGTGTTACTCAATCACACAGTGTTCCTATTTACATAAAATAGTGCATAGATGTAGCTTATTTAACTGGTCTAGCTACTTTTGATTTCCATATTTTTCGCTATTTAAAGATATTTTAGTGACGACACCACACCCTTTGGTTACAGACATTCATATTTCTATTTTAAATAAAAAAAAAACCCTAAAAGATAGTAAACTTTTGACGACATATACGAGTAATTTGACATATACGTCTAATTTTCTATTATTAAGGTCCTTTTTCACTTTTCATGTATGTCCAACAGTAAGCCTTAAACCTATTTTTTTTGTCACGTAGCGAAGCATAAGTACTTGAAATAGTTATTTATGGAAACTATCTATATTAACTATAATCTATTATAAAACATAATTATATAATTATCCAGATCGCAAGTAAAACTTATTTGTGGAAGAGTGCAAGAGAAAAGTACATATATATATTATAGTATATTCATTACATTTCCACCTTAAACTAATCGGTATCATTAACGTGGAGTAAAATGGCCTCTAAATCTCGGCCTGACCGCGTATGGACTGCGGAAAGCCATTGTGGAACCACATTCCGTAACCCAGTTAAGGAAAGTAAATAGGAACCATGTATATAAGAACTTTATATCGATTGAGTGCTATTTGAATTCCTTTGAGGATTTTCTCACCGTAAAATCACGTCGCTGCTAACCCGCACACTACGGTAAAATCCATATAACATTTAAAGCGACCACCTTTTAAGATAAATGATGGGCAGTGGGAATTACAGAATATCATCATAGTCAACCCATTATTGTCCCACTGCTGGGCACGAGTTTTCTATTAGAATGAGAGAGTTTTAGGCCATAGATTCGCGCGCTGGCGAAGTGCGAATTGGTAGAGTTCACACACCTTTCAGAACTCTTTTAGAGATCTCTCACGTGTGCAGATTTCCTCACGATGT
This sequence comes from Cecropterus dorantes dorantes, assembly GCA_018249915.1. NCBI lineage: Eukaryota > Metazoa > Arthropoda > Insecta > Lepidoptera > Hesperiidae > Cecropterus > Cecropterus dorantes. The sequence goes on along the minus strand of DWLI01001912.1, from coordinate 9,386 downwards.
TTTCTTTCACCGTTAAGCAGTGATAATTAATTACTACTACGCACATCATTTTTAGAAAAAACAGCCTGTGATTCGAACTCGGACCCTCGATTGAGAGGCCGAGTTGAACCGTTAGGCTATCACTGCTCTATACAGGATATAGGAAAATTATTTGTCACAAAAATCATAACTGTGATTTTTGTGACAAATATATGGTCACTCACTGTGACCATATATGTGCTAGTATTTAGATTTGCACAAAAAACGATCGAACGATGAAAATATAACAAAGTATAAAAAAATGGTACATCGGTCATTTGCCTCTGTCAGGAGGTCTGTTTGTACTAATATTAAGCACAAGTTTAAGTATTCTTATTGCTTCTATTTTTATTATTGTAATATAAAATAAAGTAAATTTTCACACATGTAATGCAAACATGAATATTTGTACTTTTGTACAAAATATTATATTTTTAAGTAGGAAACAAATAGAAATCAGAAAAAGTGTTGTAGATTGTTATTATTGTAAATTGTAAAACAAATAGTTAATTATAACTAATTCATTAACAAACAATTATATTAATGAACTTTTGTTAATGAAGTTACACTACTAAATATTCGTAGTATTTACCTTAACGTTTTTCTCTGACATTTTGGTATATATACCACGCCTTCTGACATTTTTATTCTATGTTTGTTATATTTGTTGAAAAAATATACTTCATTTCTAAAGCAAGCAAAAGGCACCGCTATGCGTCACGATGCGACATTTTGAATAAAAACTGCTTTTATACCTTGACACGGCGGAACCCATTGATAGAACGTTGCTAATTAATGCCCACTTCACCCCGCTTCACCCTGAAACCAAAACAATGATCATGTGATGTGTGATACAACGTTACAAATACGTACGTACAATACCTGTTAAAATTATGCTGTATTTCTGGCAACAATTAATATTAATTGTTTGTTTTCGGTTTTATTTTCACATTGTTTTAGTGTTTACATTTTTAAATGTTTTTTATATATATATTTTTAACCTAATATAAATTTAATGTATATTTTTTGTTTTGTATCATCGTCAACCCATTAATACCACTGCTGGGCACAGGTCTTTTCTCAGAATGAGAGAGTTTCAGGCCATAGTCCACCGGGCTGGCCAAGTACGAATTGGTAGACGTAGAGATGTTTTGTATGGTTGCAGGTAAATCTATTGATAGAACAGTGTGAATTACTACCACTTTACCCTGCTTCACCCTGCAACGAAAACAATCATTGTTTTCGTTGCAGGGTGAAGCAGGGTAAAGATGTGACGATCATGATCATGTGATGAACAAAATATGACTGAGGCAATGTTACTTGTTTCTTATATGTTATTTTTTGTCATCATTTTCTTTTTATTATTCGATAACAATGGTAAAATATGTCGTTATAACTTGAAAAGCGTATTATAAATTCAGTTAGTAAATATTAATTCTATCATTTTTATGATTGTAAATCAATTGGATTCTTATTGATTCGGATTAATAATAAATAATCTAATTAACTTTTCATTTTAGTTTATTTTTTATTATTTATTATGTTGATTATTGTTATTATTATTTATTATCAGTCTAAGTATATGAATTAATAATTTAATTTAAAATAAAATAAAATTTGAAATAAAGTTTAAATTTAAAGTATTCTAAAGTTTTTTAAGTATAGTATCACCATTTTCACTCATATCTGTCTTATTATATAACATACACTTCATTAATTTTTAATATTTATTCCCCTAAAAGATAACTTTTTATTAACATAATGTTAATACATATTATCTTAATAATATACTTGTATAGCGGCCGAATAACAGTATTGTTGCAACTTGCATACCTTTAATTTACTTACAACATTCGAGTGCAGGAATCATTGACCTTCTTTCTCTTATCTTATCTTTTATCTCATAAAAATGACCAGTATTTTAGGCCATGGTTAAAATAATAATAGAGTAGAGCAGCGTTTCCCAAACTTTATTATGCCATGGCCCGGTCCTGATCTGGTTTCCCCGTTATAATCGAGGATTAAAACAAATTTAAATGACCACAAAATGTAGCTACGAGTGTTTGAAAAATAATAAATGTAGATTTCTAGGATGTAGGGCTCTTTTGCGCAAAATCAGTTTATACATTAATATTATTTCATAGTAAACTGTATGTAAAGAAAAAACAATATGCTGCAACTCGGTACTTTATTTTCGTTGGCTGATACGGGGTTGCGACCCACTATTTGGGAAACGCTGTGCTATAGAACAGCTCAGTCAGTGATCGAATCGAAAAGTATATTATAAAAAGCATTAGAAGCCTTCGCAAGGATAAGAATGACATGCAGCGGTTTCTATGCCAATCTGTCACGAAGAGAGTTCCAAGTTCGGTTCCAGATTATCCGGATAGATGATACTAATTATACCACATTAGTATTAATCTAACAATTTCTCGATTCGACTTCTGATTGAGCACAAGACTCCTTGTCAAATTTAAATTTGATAATACTTTAGAGTTAGATGTCCGCTTGCTGTTTTAACAATAAAAAAGTGTGCAATCCACACGGTAGAAGGGAAACTTCGAAAAGTAGTTTACGAGTAATTGAGATGGATATAATATCAGGAGTATGAGGATAATTATAAATATCAGATACCACTCGTATGTAATGTATTCTATCATATCCTCTCGCCGACTTAATTCAATTTTTTTATCGTGACTTATTTTCGTTTCATCGAGTTTTAAATTACAGGGATCCTAAAGAATTTTCACTTCATAAGCTAAATCTCCAATCAACGTATTTTTTTTTGATTAAAAAATAAATGTCTGTGATAAAACGCCCTGATTAAATTCTGGGTGGCGGCCATCTCGAATGAAAAGTTTGCAAACCAAACATGTTTAAAAACGACGCTATAACTTCAATTCCACTAAAGAGATGATATCACACTGTCGCGTAATTCAACACACATCGTACACAAAAAATAGCGGTTATTTCCGATTTTTTCCCATTCCCATTTTTTTTTTAAATTCAAGCAATGTCAGGCGCGGTCTGAAATTGTATCGGCAACCGCTAGTGCCTAAATTTCATGTATGCTTCCGTCTTTGCTTTCCGTCAAAACGTCGCTCAGTGTTATCGTATTCGATAACATTAGTTTAACTTATTCGATGGCCTTATTTGCTTATTGAAGATCCTTTTGCTTGTTCTTATGGCTATTGGCTACTGTCAGATGGGTAGTGTCAGATGCTACATTGGTATAGTTTGCATAAGAGCAGCGCAGGACCTGTGTAGGTCTCTCTCCATTGTAGAATGAGATCTTTTGGGAACGGATAGTGGCTATAAAATAGTTAAATGCACTATAACACCGGTATTTAAAACATTAAGATTTTTTTATCAGGTTGAATAAGCAAACGAGCATGCAGTCCACCTGATGGTAAGTGAGTACTGCCGCCCATGGACATCTGCAACAAGCTTCATATAGAATAGGAGTTCTGTCTGAAGTCGATCACAGATGCGTCGCTACTCCCGAGGACTGAGATGGTCGCCTCATATATAAATGAGCTGCAATCACACCCTTCCAATTGCAAGAACTGCTTCACGCTCGAATAAGGTTTAGCGATGGTACGCCTTCAGTCGAACAACACTGGTTCTACCACCTTTTAAAGATTTAAGACGAACGCCACGTCAGTCGCTCTGCGCTGCGTCAGCGTTGAGCATTTAAAACAAATGTATGCGTCTGATCTTTAAAGTCATGAATATTCACTATAAATTATAGCTAAATTTGAAAAAGTCGCTCAACTCTGAAACTTGCAGCGCTAAGCGAATTCACGAAACACATTACCCTACGGTGTGACTGTCGGTCATCGTACAGAAGCACATGTTAAGAATAATTAACCGTCGCATTTCGCTTTAATATTTAACCAGCAATTGCCGACCGCCTACGCTTTGACTTACTTGTACAGTAAAAGAAAAATACTGTTGGCAAAATATATACGACATTGAATTTAAATCACTAGCATTTGTCATGGTTTTGTCCTCCTATATTAAAAATATCTTTTAAACAACTTTGCAAATAGTTTTTTATAGTTGGTATTACTTTTTTGTTCTCGAGAGGAAACCTTTAAAAGGTACCTGACGCCGTGGAAGTGACACCGGGCTATGTTATCTTTACCGCACTAAAACCTCCTGATAGCCTCCTCAGCTCTGAGGAGACAATCCTGGGATCTCCGAGACAACCGGAGTTTTCTGAGCGAGCTGTTGCCCTATCAGGGTCCACCCAGGTGAGCGACTGTGCTCATCGCACTGTATGGTTTTTACGACGCTATGCGACCACACAAACCGGCGTACTATGCAGGTTCGCTTGGCTGGATGGTTCCAGCTCCCACTATTTTCCGAAGCTGCTTTTTGCCGCCTCTTACAACAGGCAGGGAATCCCGAAATAACAGGAACCTTGTCTAGTTAATGATATATCATTTTGAGAAATGTATATTATAAAACTACATGCAAATCCTAAATAGATTACAGGTCCAAAATAAAAATCCATGAAAATAATGTTATTTTGTTCATAACATAAACAGCGGTACTGGAGAATCAAGATTGAAAAACTTCTTAAACGAACACAATATCCCGTTAAAGATAAGTTTAACTCCAACAATGGTGCTAACACATTTTTTGTGTCAATCCATTTTAAACTTAAAAAGTCCAAAACCACATTATTCCGTTCGTATTTTTTCCATGCCGCGCTGTCGTGTGGGCAAAAAGTGTCGCAAAAAATATCTGCGAGAACGATACAATTCTATCCGGAGTTTATTTGGCCACGCGTCATGTGCTGTATAAGCCACACGCACCACTGTTCATTACCGTTTAAGCTGTCTAAACTGAATGTGTTGGTGAAACTTTGTATGTAAAAATGGGATCTTATAAAAACTCCACTTTTTTATAAGATTAAAGCAGCAAAGTAGCATGCAGTCCACCTGATAGTAAGTGGTTACTGCCGCCAATGGACATCTGTAAGCAACTTATAGAGAATAAAGGTCATATCTGAAGTCAATCACGGATGCGTTGCTTGTCCCGAGGACTAAGATAGTCGACTCATATAAGCAAGCCGCCAACCACACCCTTCCACCGAAACGCAAGAATTACTTCACGCTAGAAATAGATGTGGCGACGACACCTCCCGGTCGAACTACACTGGTTCTACTACCTCACAGAGCTCTCTTTCACTCACTTCTATTCATGTTTCGGTATACCTTTATCTAAAAAATTGAAGCCAATATCAACCCTGAAACTACCCTACAGGCTACTAGTATTATTCCCGTAGGAATAAAAACCAGATTTCATTTCAAACCGCCGTGACACCGCCCCTCTTTTATTTGCTTTTCAAACTCAGTTTTGCGAGTTCCGAACTAACCTTGTGCTTGAATCACATCGTATTTTTAACTGATTTTATTTTTTTATTGAAATATTTTTCCTCAAAATATTTTATATTTTATAACAAACGAGCACGCAGCCCATCTGATGGTAGATCGTCACTGCCACTAAAGACATGTGTAAGAAAATTTATAATTGTATAAGGGTTCTATGATACTTCATACATTATCACACATTTGTGTTACTCTTTTATAGTATGAAAGTAGCAAACGAGCATTCAGCCTACCTGATGGTAAGTCACTATTGCCGCCCATAGACATCTGTAATCAACCGTAGGTAAGATCAAACTCTTTCCCAAGATTAGCCACAAAGTATGTCTCCCTTACCACATCCTTCAGACCAGAACATAGTAGAACATAACACTTACTGCTGTTATTAGGCAGAAATACGTGTGGCGGTGGTGCTTCCAGAGTCGAACCACAAGGAGTTCTACCACCTTCATAAATGCTTACTAACGCAATATAAACAATATTCAACAACATCTATAATACTTAAGTTTCTTAAATTAGCTCTTGCTTTCAGAAAGATCCAAGTTTGATTGCCGTTGAGATATTTTATAGACCAAAAGTTATGAAAACAACATCGAAAAAAATATCTTTGGACGAAAACGAAAAATTTCGAAAAACCTTTGACCAAAATGTTTTTAACCATATGAATCAATGTTATATATCTCTAAATATCATCAAATAGAGTATACTATATAAAGTTATATATAAGCATAAGAATAAATTAGTATAGATAAGAATAAATATAGGGCGTAAATATATTGGAGTAGGCGCGTTATTGTTCTACAATATTTAGTAAGGATTTTCGGATTGTAAAGACATAACTTCCGTTTCACTAATAAAAAGTGTTTTTTTTATACCGCAATTGCCGTTATTTATTTTTTTAGTATAGAACAAAAGTAAATGTTTCAGAACCTACAGATCTTTTGATAAAGTTTGCTTTTATTTTTAATACAAACATTTTTGGCTTTAGTGAACAATTTCTTTTTTGTTAATTAGACGTTTATGTTTTCTTTCATAAGCCTCGTTTTTTCCGTCCATTCGGTAAAATGTCTCAAATATACCAAGCTAATTCGATAGCGACGGCAGGTTTAGGAATTTCTTCTAAAAGTTTAAGAAGGTCAGCGCTTTTAAGACTCTAAGCAGAAAATAGTATTGTTTTAAACTATTTTGCAGAACAACTTACATAAGCCAGCTAAACTTCAGCGTGCCGGTGCCAAGAGCGGATCAGGATGAATTGGCCAATGATCCGATTCGAGTTGCACAACACGTTTTGAGACTAACTATTAGAAACTCCTCCTAATAGTTAGACACTTATTTATTTTTTAATTTGACTTGGTCTATCTTTGAATATCTCCTTCTCATAGTTACATACTTAAGTATTTTTATGTTGACTTTATGTATTTATTATGACCGTGGTAAAAACCTTTGTACCACCACCGCCACACCTATTGTAGACCCGCGTGGCGGAGTGGTCACCATACCGGTCTGCCGCGCAGTGGATTTCGGGTTCATTTCCAGGCCCGACAGCCATCTGAATGATGAATTTAGATTTCTGTACTGGGTTTGGGTGTTTGTGTATTCATCTTTGTGTAACCATGGCACTCACAACACAGGAGAAAATCCTAGTGCGGGGCTATGAGTGTAGAAAGCGTACGTTTCTTTTTTTGAGCGTTATTATCAGCGGCGTATTTAGGAGAACTCCTCTACCCTCAAATACGCAAAAAATAAAATAGTACTTTAATGTCTTTGAGTGATATCACCATCGGCGTAATCAGGGGGAGGGACTCCCCCCTAAATACCTCAATTAAGGGTTCATCCGCGTCCCTAAGCTACTAAAATTAAGCTAAAAGAGGAGTTAGGGTGCCCTACCTCCCCTTCTTAGCTAGCAGAGCTAAGCTAAGAATAATTAACATAAATTTTTGGCAATTTAGTCTAATACTTGAAACTTCTAACTTAGTCTATAGTCTAGCGAAGGGGTCGGCAACCTTTTGAGTCAAGTGTTAAAAATTAAAATTTATTTGGACTTTATTTCAATTTTTTTGACGAAACACATTTTTTTCCTTGCCAAGAATGTTAGCATATAAATAGATTATTTATATACTAACATTATTATTGCTAATTTAATTTTATTGTATTATATTATTGGAAGTTAAAAGGTTGCCAACACCTGATCTAGCAAATTGACGGGTTCGCGCTAGAAAAGGACAAACATAAATATCACGTCCCTTTAATAACCGCGCGCTTTAAACTCCCTAAAATGTGAACACGTTTTTATTATTTCTACAAAATGAAAGTTTCGCAAGGACCATTTTATTGTCACCGTGTGAGATATGTGATATTTATGTACTTACATAACTTTGTTTTATTGTTGAATTTCTCATATTTCTTATAAGTTCTAAATATCCAAATAGGTATAAGTAGAGACGTACGAATCTCGTTCAAATCGAAATTTGAATTATCAGATTCCAGTTTAGAATCGAATATAAATATAATATTCCGTTATTAATATAATGTTCGATTAATATAATAATCAAATATTAATATAATATTCGATTAATAAAATTTCGAATGTTAATATTCGATTCGGAACGAATAATACATAAGATTCAAATATTTGCACACCCCTCATAATTAGGAATAGACTAATAATAGTTTGTAAGAGAAAATATTGAAACAGGACAAGATTTTCTTAATCTTTATATAAAATGTAGGCTAAGATAGAACAGAAAAGACATTTTTAGATTGTTTATTTGTCAATTGACTTTTTGTTTTGTTTGGTAGCTATTCACGATTGACGTTAATAATAAAAAAACATTTTTTTTTTATTTTGTTTATCTTTATCTATTTGATTGTTATTATTGTTTATGTTATCTTTATTATATTGTTTGCTATGTCAGTCGAATGTAGTGACTATAAGCGAAAAGTACTATTTGATGTTTCTAGATAATTTTAAAGGTAGAAAAGCCCTTCGCAGGTCGACTCCGGAAGCACCACCGCCACACCTGTTTCTGTTATAACAGCAGTGTTATGCGCTAGTGTGTTCTGGTCTGAAGGGTGTGGTAAGGGAGACATACTTATCCGAGGCGTTCCAACTTAGTCCTTAATGGTAGCAACGCATCTGTGGCTAACCTTAGGTGAGACTGATCTTATTTGGGGTTGATTACAGATGTCTATGGACTGCAGTGGCCACTTACCATCAGGTGGTCAGCAAGCTCGTTCGCAGTCTCCCAGATGTTTATATTTATATAAATATTAATGTAAGCAATTTACAGAATAAGTGACAAATTTAAAAAAAATATATTGACATTTTTGGATATTTAGCAAGAAGGTTGTTGACATTTTAAAATATATATGTATTTTATAATTGTTTTTTTAGTTTCTAGAAACTCGTTTTGTTAACGTTTGCCTTAAAGAGTTTAATTAATGTTACAAGTTTAGTACATTTAATGACATTATTATGTTAATAGTTATATAGTAGTATTACTAGTTATATAAATAACGGTATTATTTATTAGTTTTATACATTTGTAAAAGTTAAATAAGAGAGTATTTGTGTAACATGGTGTGGCTGGTGAAAGTAGAGTAAAAATGTGGCAAAATTATAAAATATACACAAACGCACACATTCTTTCTGTCTCTCACACATACACATACATACTATGTGTGTAAGAGAGATGCACATATATGTGTCAGTTACGTGATTTGACGAAACAACTAATAGAATTGTTCCTAGGATTCCATTATGTAAACGGTGCTAGTATTTACATTATAGTTACAATATTGTAATACTAAGTTTTATATATTTGTTACTCAAAGTTGGTACTTAATGTCTAAACAAACGAACGCATTTATTTTGTATTGTGTTACTGATGTGCATTTTTTCCTGTGATTGTTCCTTATTCTTGTGGAATTAAAATATTTGTTTATATTTAACTTGTTTCATTTTATATTCAA
>DWLI01001911.1:0-14248 GCA_018249915.1 Cecropterus dorantes dorantes | reverse complement strand
CTGGAAATGTACATAACATTTCCAGCTTTATTTTCAGCTTTATTTTTCTTCACCGCTTAGCAAAGTTTTAATTATTTGTAATACGTTTATAACCTCAGAAAGACAGAGGTATGTGGCTTAAATTTCAACATCAGGCCCCATAAATGTATAGCCGACGCTTACTAAGTAGACTAATCTGCTTGAAAGTTTCATAGAAGCTCGTGGATTGTTTAACTTGCTAAATAGGTTCTAGTTTACCAGCCTACGTTTTGCAAGTTAAAATCTAAAAAAACAGACGTATGTTTAACAATAGAACATTCATCACTATTGCGATATTGATGAGGCATTTTGAAAATGTCAAGTTTGTTTTATTTTTCAGAAAAAGTTTTACACAATAATTATGGTAGATCCAGACGCTCCTCCTCAAATAGATGGAGAATTTTATTTACATATGCTAAAATCAAATATACCAGTAAGTATTTAACTAAAGATTCTGTGTTCAAGAAAAATAAAAAATCTATAGGTCTACAATCTAAAGAAGTAACAAACGACCATGCAGTCCATCTGATAATACCTAAATGTCCAGTTCCGCCCTATTGGATATCGGTAATGAACCCTAGGTAAGATTGGAGTTCTAACTGAAATTGGTTACACACAAAAGTATGTCTCCCTTATCACACCTATTAAACTAAAATAGCTATAGCAGCGGTTAACACTACTATTATTAGGTAGAAATAGGTGTGGCGACGTTGCGTTCGGAGTAGAACTAAGTATATAATGTTCCACCGTCTTCCTGATTTCACCTGACTGATTATTTGCATTATTTTATACATTGCAGGGATTGGCTTTGAAAGCAAAGGAGACGAGTAAGACTGTTGGAATTGATTATAGAGGTAAGTAAATATTAATAAATTGCACTTCATTTAAATTCCTGTCATAGTAACTAGGTAGGCTGATAAAATAATTAAGTTCGTTGAAAAAGCTAAACATTAGCACGATGCGTACTATCCAAAATATTTGATTGATAAAATTGATTATAAAATTAATTGACAATTAATACCTAATATCCAAATATCTACCAATTCGCACTTGACCGGCGCGGTGGACTATGGCCTGAAACTCTCTCAATCTGAGAGAAGACCGTGAAAGCAGTGGCACAATAATGGTAACGAGACTCAAGAACACATTTCTGTGAAGTGCACAGTAAACACATATCCTTTTTTCGCCCTTTAATGGTAAAAACCTGAAACATCTTTAATTTAATTTTAGGATCCACAATATATTTATAATAAATATAATAAACGTAAATATAAATATATCGTGGATCCTTAAATTTGGCGGTGTAACTCGGTACCATACATACCTACATATGCCAGCTCTACTGTCTTGCATATTTAACTTGTAGTAAAGTAGCCTTTTTGTGCGGCACTGTTTCGTTCTAAACATGTAGTCCTATATAACGAGGGCCATTTTAAATTAATTTATCAGTAATATGATTTTTTACGGATTGTAGCATGGGAAAATCATGTCTTGTTCTACAAATACACTATCTGTTATTATTGCTCCTTGTTCCATACTCGTATAACAGGTACATAATTCTAGCTTTTCATATATCAACAATAGAACCATTAGTTTCTGTTAAACACACCTAATTTCTAACATTTAAGGCTATAAACCACCAACTCCACCTCGTGGCACAGGCCCGCACCGTTACATAAGCCTACTGTATGAACAAGCCGATGGAAACAACTTCCTGCCAACCGTGCCAACGTCGAGAGGGCGCTTCGTTCTCGCTAACTGGCTCCGAGGCAAGAATCTTTGTGGGCCAGTCGCCTCTACTGAATTTAGAGTACAATTCTAGATGGCGCTACTAGTAAAGTGTTAAAGTTATTATATAAAAAATAGAATGGTACTTCGATTAACATTTTTAACATTTGTTTTATTTATTTAAATATAAAATTTGTTTATTAATGTAGTTATAAGTAATATTCTTCGTAGACAAACTAAAATGTCACCAAAAGGCTCAGGGTTTCTCGTTCTAAAAATATCAATATACCTAAAACGCTTTTATGAATAATGTAACTACCCAAATTTTACAAGTATTTCTGTCTAAGATATCATTACCTAACCTAAACTATACACTTGTTAAATAATGCAGGGATAACATTTTTTCAAAGTAGGTTTAATTAAACCTTTACCTACTCACGTAATCAGTTCTTACGTACTTAAGTAGGTAGAATCTACATAAAATGTTTCTGCAGATATGCATTTAGTTGCTCAAGTTTCCTTTGTATCTGCCCTACATGGAAGATAAAGTAACTGCATTGCTTATTTAAGCTTAAAATGAAAGTTTATCTGAAGTAAATTAAAGTTATGAGTTAAATGTTATAAAACCCTGACAGGCTGACACTTGTTTTTACGAGGATTCCATTTTAGGCGGAGAAACTCTGTGCATGACGAAAGATATGATGCAATGAACAGAAAGCACTTATATTCAAAGTAATCAATTGAAGGTACGTTCGTACACAATTAAACAAGTAAAATATTGCTCGCGAGGCTGGCGCCAATGGTTAATTTGAACGAGGCAGTCAAACCAACTTGAAAAATAATGCCTGCACGAGCGGCCGCGTAGGCTGCGCACGCGACACTTCTCTCACCTTTCAGCCCACGCAACGCAACCGCGCCTAATTTATATAAACACATTATTTTCCCATCTCACACTAACTACTGGTTTTAATCAAGTAATTTACAGACCATAATGATGGACAGGAACTATTTCAATTTATTTATATGCCGATACATGTTTACGTATGACATTTTTACAGCATTACCTAATACGCGAAGGGACACAAAAATAAAGTTCGTGTCACGAGTCAAGACATCTTTCGGAATGTGGCACTTCGCTTGGGTGGTCTTTGACGTTTTATGGTTGTAATGAAATATTCGTTATTTGCGAAGGTTTCCAAATTCTGTCAAATGAAACTCTTTATCTTCTCGAGTTTACAGAAAATATAATTCATTTTTATCCTAAAAATTTAACGAGGTTATTTACCATAGATAATAGGTAATTTTTAAAATCAAAAATAATCTATCTAGATACCTACTACATATAGACCAGATACCACGTAACTAGGTAGCATTATACGATTTTCTCGATTGGTACGTAGTGGAAAACGTCTTTTATATGCAGAGAAATCCTTATGGAATTCCCTTCCCCCCAGATGAACAGAAAGAGGATTATCGGATCCTTACCGAATCCGCTGCATCTCTTTGGACGCTCGATCCACCTCACAAAACGCATTAGCATTAAATTTTCGACCTAGCAACGTCCTCCGGCGATAGTTTAACGTTGAAGAAATAGCCCCTCTTGGAGGTGTCCTTATTAATCCTAATTAATCTCTATGAACTTATGGGAAAAAGCCCCTTTCAACGAAAGGATCTCTCCGGCATCCCGTGAGCTTGCAACAAAGCCGCTGAGAAGATGCATTTTCCCTGGCCGTTTCCACTTCTGCTTTTGCGGAATTGCCTCTTAGGACTAAATGAGAATGGATCGAATAAGTAGGTCTCCCATTACTTCCGTACCACATCCCGCATAAGAGAGTACAGCAGCGTTTAACACTGCTATTATTAGGAAAAAAAATATGACGGTGCTGCTTTCGGAATCGAACCACATGGGTTATGCCATCTTTCATAAACACCTTAAACACTAAAATTAAACATCGTATCGTATCGGTTTTACATTTCAACAATACATCAAGAATATACATACCTTATTTATACCATGTAAACAAAGGTGACTAACTTCTATAAGCGATAATATGCCCTATTCATAATTAATGTTCCCAGAATACAAAATATCATTCAATGTTGTTGACGGGATGATTAATTTATTCTGGCTAACCGCAACCACTTCAATTACGTTATCCAACAATAGTAAATAATATTTTCTCAAACGAACAAATATTTATTAGTTTCTATAGGTAATTGTTTTATGTCATCCTATAAATACAAAATAAAGCTTATTTTTAAATAATATACATCGACATTCATGGCATATATTTTAGCTGAAATATTTTAATATAGAAGTAACAAACGAGTACGAGAACAAACTTTTAATATAGAACGAACAAATCCATCTAATGGAAAGTGGCCATTGCCGCTCATTAACATCTAGTATCAAGCCCAGATAGGATTTGAATACGCTATGCTTTGCTTGAAGGTGGCCACAAACATATGACTACCCCTAAAAACTAAATTGGAACTCCTGAAACATTTAAATATCTCTCTTATCACAATCTACAACGAAACTTAACACTGTGTGTATATAAGTATAAAAGAAATAAATGTAACGGTGTTGATGGTCCATTATAATTTCTAGTTAAAGTTTTAAGACAAAATATTGATGTTGTTAAAAAGGATATCTGTTAAATTCCGCCATTTTTTATTACGTTTACATGCGTTACCTACACATTATTTTTATTCTTGGTAATAGTCTATTTCTAACGTGTAATATATTCTCAGGTGGACAAAAACCCTACTAATACTAATCACACATAAAATAAATTATAAATACAATTGTTTATACTGTGTAATTTATTTTTAATGGCATATTCGTCGCAATTATAATTTAAAAAGGCGCAAAAAGAGCATTTGTATAGCGTCAGCGATGCTTTATCGACTATCGTATGGTTTCCTCAAAGCGATCGCCGTTTATGTGTCGACCTAGACCACTCATAAAATACAAGTATATGGGCAAAAACGAAAACGGTAAACGTTTTGTGTTCCTAAGAGCACTGGTATTGCAAATAGGTATCCAACAACTGCTTTTCATCACGTAGCCCGCATGCATTATCCCTAAGTATAATTATTAAATGTAACTAATTTTGTTAAGTATTGCAAAAGGCGGCGGATACCTATTTACTCCCGCAAAACAGCTGAGGGATAAGGATATGTCTGAAACACAGCCTTGCTACTACCGTTGCTGCCACCTACTTTTATCTCTGCACAATTGAATTTCATCAATTTTCATATATAGTTGTAAGTGAATGAGATAATAAAGTATATTATTATTATTATAAAAAGTAACGTTCCATTAATATTGTAACGAAATTTTACTTTATATCTTTGGTACAGTCTATTACTTTTGGACAGGAAGCTGTGGTAAATTAATCGATGGAGCTCTCCAGAAATACAATCGTGAAACCGGTTTGGCGTGTGCGCGCTCTAGCCGGAAATACTTCAATACGACGCGCCTTAAGATAGAGATATTAAAAATATACACTACCTAACCTATGGGTCGATGTAACCTTTAAGTTTGAATATAGATAAGAATTAAGTGTCTAAATGTGGTCATCTTTTGTAAACCACAAGTTTGTCGTCTGGATACGATGTAGGTTACTATTTATTACACTAAACAAAAACTAGCGTTTCTTAGAACTTTGAATAATGATAGGTCGGTATTTAAATTAACTTGAATTCAAGTTATAAAAAATAAACAGAAAGGCGTTAATGTAATAGGAGAAGGAAAAAGAAACTACGATAGGTACTTTATCAGCTCTTATTTTTTTGTTTTACAATATTATTTTTTATGCAAAAAGAACCAATTTAATAAAAGGCCAGTATGAACCGAGTACTACTAAGGCGTTGACTACTGAGATACTATGATATATTCCTGTGATACCTCACTTATTTTTATTTTATAACAGATAGCCTCAGATTTCAAGTGATTTCAAGACTTTCACGTATTACTTCAATTAAATTAAACAACCATTCATTTGAATCAAGAGAACTAGTAACATATATCATGATTTGTATCGGCTAACTAAATTCCATATTTCTCCATGTACATACATTAAGATTGAGATAGGCCCAGGCGGTCATCATCTAAACTTGCAGGTCTATTACGGACACTATCGACACCTCGATACGAGCTATCGCCACAGAAAGTGTTTATGGGAATTGCAAACAACGAACGAAACCTTTTGACTTCTGTCAATTGCATATGCTATAAACAACAGATTATCATTTTATTAAAATGATAGTGTTATAATTTTCTGACTATAGGAATATATGTAAGTGAATTTAAGAAACATGCAACTCTAACTCTAACTAAAGATTCAAAAACTAATATTTGGTAGGTATAATAGTTTTCGAATCATAAGGATAAAAATACATTTTAGTTTTTTTACAAAACACTTTGGTACCAACTGGAATGTCAATGAAAATACCGTAAAATAAATATCTTCATATTTTTCTCAAATGTAAGTATTAAAATAAAGTATTGGTACCGACAAAAATTAAACCATAGAATGATGGAACAAATGATTTAAGAACGCAGGTATTAGGCAGATATGATGTCGAAGATAAAAGTGAATGAATATTAAAAACATTTCCTATCAATCCAGTTTTCCCCTGACCACACAATTGGAACACAAATAGCTCAATACCAAGAACCGAAGAGACAAAATTTTCATCAATCGATACGTGTAGGCACGTATCAGCGTATCAAAACAGGTTCGACCTTTTCCCCGACATAGATTCATTAGAGACATTATTTACACTACGTTGGAAGGCAGGCACGAATGGTTATCCAATGCGCAAATGTTACGTCACGTTATCAAGTTTGCTAAAGTTCATGCAGGACTAAATTGCAAACAAAAAGATGCCCTTGTGTTATTTACGTTACGTCACTCGGCTCATGAAAATCACCAGTTGGACCAGTGTGGTTTAAGAAGAAAGGTACCAGCGCGACACCTATTTCGAGCGTGAAGCAGTTTTTGGGTTTTGATGACAAGGAATTCATGCGGACTTCATTAAGTTTGAGGCAACGCTCGTAATCCTCAGGAATAGCAATGCAGCTCTCGTATCAGATTCAAACCCTGTTCTGTATGGAGTTTCTGACTGATGGACGCCAGGGACCACAAACCATCAGGTGGACTGCATGCTTGTTTGTTGCTTTATTGTTATAAAAAAGTATATTCAGAACTTAATTGCAAAAAATGTCTAAAAGTTATTCATAACGTCAAAACGCTTATGAAAAATACGTTTTAAATGCAGATTTATTGTTTAATTTTGTAGCAAAAAAGGAGTGCTTGCTTAACTGCATTCCTGTCTTAAGATTTCGATTGTCATTGATATCAGTCGGCAATTTATACCAGAAATTTGCACATTTTACTAGATAGTGCCTTCTTTCCTAAGTTAAATTAATTTATTCATTGCTATTTATTTGTTATATGGATTTACTTAAATTGCTTCACGTATTAATATTATGTATATATTACATGTATAAGAACGTAGGTGCAACAGAAATATTTAAATAACACTTTACACACTTATAGCGTCACACAAGGATTGTTTTTCCTGTGGCATGCGTGCCTTGAACTCACAAAAACGAACACACAAACACCTAGACCTAAAACAGATATTTTTAATTATCATTTAGAAGTCTGACCAAAGCTCGACCTCACTTTATGTGACCGCTACGCCACATCAGTCGTCAAAATTTAAATGCGTTTATTAAAATCTAAAAAGTAATAAATTAAAATAAAACAAAATCAAACTGACAGACAAACACATTTTGTTCTGTCTTACACAAGTTTTATATACATGTACAGTTATGATAGGAACGTGGCGTAGAATTTAATTGGGTAGTAGAAATTAATTGGGTACGATAATGGAATGTTTGTTCATATAATCGCCGTAACTTGGTGATGGATCAGGCGAGCCAACGTAGCCATATCATGAGTTGTGTTCTGAATCGATGCTCATCATTATTGACGCTTTATTGTTCCACTACTGGGTAGGTATATATCTAATAATGAGAAAAATTTACTGCTTAGTCCACTATTCGAACTAAGTGCACATTGATAGACTCGTCATACCTTTTTTTTTATTTTCAAGCATGCCGGTTTATTTACGATGTTTACTTTCACGGATAAATCAAGCACGGTTAAAAAAATCGCAGCAGTCATAGGGACCGCCGATAGAAGAAAATTTATAACTTAGAGTTAAGTGTTAAAAATTCAATTTTATTATATTATTTAAATTAAAATCATCAACTATAATCTACTTTTTACATTTATAGATACTCCAAACAATAATTACATAGATTTTCATGTTTTATTTATAAATATATTACAGGCTGTACGAGTACAAGAATATGACAAAATGTTAATATAATTTCATTAAATTAGCAATTAATGTATAATTATGTTATTTATGGATACTATTTACTATACATATACTTCATTTTTTTCATTGTTTCCATCATTGTCATCATTCATTTCTTGCGTTTATACGTATTCGTGGCCACTGCGCATGAGCCTCCCATACTAGAATATTTGCATATCGGTGTCGCGAACCCGTAACTTTTCCCAGTCAAAAAGTGCACAACGCGGCTAAAGAAGTTTTTATTTCAAAAGATAACACGCCCGGGATGCAAACCTTGGACCCCTAGTTGAGACGCCTCACCTGGCCCTGGTGTATCGATGCGCACAGCTGCGAAAAGCCGAAAGTTACGATTTCCTTCCGGCCGCCCACGCCGCCCCCGCTCCACGCCTCCGCACGCTCGTAATATCAATCACAGAATTAAATAGAAACTATTTCTATGATAATACCCAGATGTAGGCTAATGAATGCAACTCTGCGTTTCGTGTCTGCAATCATATCAGTGAAGTAAAACTCATGACGTAAGTTAGCCCTAATTTGTAATCGAAGTTAAATGTGTAGGTACTTATGTAGACAGGTACAATCTAATATGTATAAAGTAAGGGCACATTTGCACATTGTATAAAGTAAAAGTATCGACTTTAAATAAACAGACTGAAGAACCTAATATGCAGAAAGATACAAAAGCCATAGACCGTATATAGTAGGTATCCAAGTATCTTTTAAAGAAAAATGGACGTAAAAAGAGCCATAGCTATAAACACAAAGAGGAAAAGGATAGGAATAACCATTTAAAAGAAGGAAGTTCTAAAAACAAGAAAAGCGTTCATATACGACAAAAAATGATAAATCTTATTTATTAATGACATTTACTAATAATATTTTATTATCTAACCATATTAAAATACCTATTAAATTTGTGAGATAATATACTATTTTACTAAACCTCCATGTAGATGAATGTAACAGTCTAATAAAAAAACTATAAGGTCAACAACACGAGTCAGAGGATTATTCGATAAGTGCTAATGCAATCATTGTCAAATCGAGTTAAATTTACTTTTCAATAGCTAATGATGGCCGGCACAAATGACGCGACTACGTCATAGCTAAATCTGAACGAAGGCTATCTGGAGGCGTTAGCAGTGCCAAAGTAATTAAATAAATTGATTATTTCCTTTCAAATTCACTTGAATATTAACTAGATGTTTACCGTTCGTTCATAAATACGGATTGCGAATGTGACCTTTACGAAAATGCTTTCGGACATCGTACGCTTATTGGGTTCACTAAGCAATGTTTTCTATAAGGTCTCGTGTAACGTTGTATGTCAGAGATTGTCTTCGTTGACATTTTCCATTAGCAAGGTTAATATTGGCTGGGCCTGCGGGCGATCGACCGTGACACGATACACCGTGCGTACAACGCCGCCAGATTTTCGCCGTTCATTGATAAAAACGCTCGCCCACTCGACGGAGGCTCCATTCACCGGCGCCACTGGTTGCGCAACGCGCGTGCGTCGCTCCCTCCCCCCGCGACCCCTTCAACCAGACCTTCATTCGAGGTCTTCCGTAACAGATGTCACCATTAACACAACTGTGCTGAAAACGTACGCTGTGAACGCTTTCATTTGGTATCCACTAGAAATGATTTAATTAAGAAACGCTTACCAAATTTATTCATAGTATTTATCAGGTTTCGTTACCTTGTGTTCTTTAAAACAGAAACCAACTTGTAATGTTGGCAGTTAAGTATGTATAGACATACTTACAAACATTGATACTTTTACTATGTTTAACATATAACTTTTATAAGTAAAATGGTAAAAACGTAGGTTTTTACTTCTAACTTTAAAGTGTTTGTATAGTAACATTATTTTCAAATACCAACAGACCCCCATCGCATTAATTACCAACAATAAGAATCTAAGCGGAGATTAAACGGATCTTATAAATATAAGGCAGGTCTTAACGACGCCTTTATATCGCCAATATTAAGTACCCTATAAAAGGAGCAAAGGAATCTCAATTGAGATTATCGGTTTACACGATGTAATATAATATCACGTAGAAGTCAGTTAGCTATCACATTAATGTCCTGAGGAGTGCTGCGAAGATCTTATTAATTGATGAGTAATTTATATAGATTTATAACACTTCAGAACAACTAAATGACACAGTAAAGCCAGTTAACTGCCCTCCTCGAGTTGATACACGTTCTAATACTTGTTTAATGGGTCATCTTATAACATGTTTAAAGAGATGAATGGTCAACCGAGAATGCTAAATTGTATAAAGATATACAGCAACAATTTCCGTTTTGTTTTAATAGGCTTGTAGAACTGACGTGTGTTTATGTCGCGTAGGTATGTATGTAAGTGTATTCTTTAGACAAATTATCCTATTTTATTAAAATATTTTTATGAGGTAGAAAATTTTAATCGTGACGCTTGATATATTATAGCATAGGCAAGGTTGAACAGGTCCCGGGCCGGTTTCCTGATAGTGTAGATAAACCAATCCAGCTATCTATTTTTATACTAATACCTAATGATAGGAGACAGGCTATTTTATGTACGTCCTGAAGTATTAAAGCTCTCAGATAAATCTTCCACTAGCCGTTACCGTAACAAACCATTTGCGAGCGCTGCAGTAATGAGCGACTGGGCGCTTCTTCACTTCGCACAAAACATTTAACGAAAACACAGCTTAATGATTTTCGAACAAAAAGTGTTATAAATGATGATGACACGTAGATGGGTCGTCCAACGACGGATGTCTTTATTATTTTTCAGCTATCAATCAAAATTAATGATGTTGGAAATATGCGTAATCATTTATAATGTAATCTTCATACTGATCGTTCGAAATATAAACACACACACACGGTTTCTACGCTCATAGCCATAGGATTTTCTCCTGTGTCGCAGGTGCCATGGAGACACAAAGACGAATACACAAATACCCAGATCCAGAACAGAAATCTAAATTCATCATTCAGATGTCTGTCTGGCCAGGAATCGAACCTGGAACTCACTGCGCGTCAGACCGGTATGGTGACCGCCCCGCCACGCGGGTCGTCTAAATATCCAACATATTAGCGCGTAACTGATCACGGGAGCAGTTAACTACTGCAGGTGAACGCACCTGAAGTACCTGAACCAGTTTATAATTAAGAACACATTTAAATTCATTAAAAATCGTAAAACTTTCCACAGTACGTCGTGACACTTAGTAAAGCGACACATTGAAGTGGACACACCAGTTTAATCGTATTATATTATGCTGACATCGTATGACACCGAAGTTAAAATTGGTACTTTTATATCATACTAACTGAGCACGAAGTGTACTTGATGGTAAGTGGCTACAGCCACCCACGGACATCTATAATCAATCCTCCTAAATAACATAAATACTACCTGGTCGGCCAGATGCATTGCTACCCTGGAGGACCTAGTGGGAGCTCCTCGTAATGTATTTATTACAGACTAGCACAATTATATTCTACTATTAAATGTCACTTTTAAATGTTATTAGCCATTAAAATGATCGTTTGAATTTTTAGGCAGTTCCTTATTATCAGTAATCAATGCTTAAAGTAGGAAATAATTCATTAATTCCCTTCAACAAATTGCACGCAATTACTAATGTTGCTTTAATTTAAACATAAACATTTATAATAACACACATATTAGATATAAATGTCAGTCAAAAATCCAGTAACCATAAGTCAATCGAAAAAGGAAATATACGCTTATCTAATTAACATATGCAAACAAATTAGCTCTACGTAAATAAATAGCAGTATCTGTATGTACAGAGCATGCTAGTTTTAACTCACAGTGATATTTTCCATTTATTTTATTGATATTTATGTCTTTATTATGACACAGACAAGTGATTACATTAAACTGGAAGTATTCAATTACATATTTTCTTAATGATTTCCTGAACCTGACAAAAATATAAAATATTTTAGAACTCGTTATAAACAAACCGTATTTAAATTACATTAAAATTGAAAACAAAATTTACTTATAAAATATATAATCTTATGCGATAATTAGTGCTACACTCATTTAAAAATAATGATTTTGATAAATCTAGAGATCCAAAATAAGTAGCAAGTGTGACTCTATCAAACACTTCCTGTGTTTGTTCCGGCAAAGCTTTAAAAACGCGTCAATCACCAATACATCGAAATATACTTATCCAATAAGCCTTCTTGTGCGTACAACGGAAGCGTTTATAGACATCCGGTCATAACAATATAGATATGAAATGAAATTGACATTTCTTGAAACTGATTGCTAAATTCAAAATTAAATCTAGGATGTTTTTATTAATAGCATTAATTGTTACTTATAGTTATTAAACATTTAAAAGAAAATTGTCTGACATACGAAAGAATATATAGGTACAAAACTGTTTCGCTTTTGCCTATTTATAGATTTTTGTAGATCAGTTCGTGATTAATTACAAATTTAACAGCTGATTTTCATGATGATGTTTTCAGTATTTTGCATATCAGTTCAACTTACTTATATGACCTTATTTTTTTCTATAATTTTAAATTATGTAATGTGTTCCATCATTATTCTTACACTTGTCTTAGAGTGTCTAGTACGCATTATTCTAAACGTATAATGACTGCTTCCACTGACATTGCTCTTAAAAGCATCGATTAACATCTGACGGATGATTTATTAGTGCTTGGTGTCGCTTTTAAGT
The DNA here is from genome assembly GCA_018249915.1 of Cecropterus dorantes dorantes. Lineage (NCBI taxonomy): Eukaryota > Metazoa > Arthropoda > Insecta > Lepidoptera > Hesperiidae > Cecropterus > Cecropterus dorantes. The sequence continues at coordinate 1,370 of DWLI01001911.1, read as the reverse complement.
GTCAGGGCTACATTCTGAGTTGTATAACATGGACGAAGTCAAGGTATTTTTGTTGACACTTTAATAGTCCATCGTTGTGGAGATGTGAAACAGCTGAGTCTTAAAACAATGAAACATCTGGCCTGGTTAGGTCATTCGGTTATTATTCGTCCAGGAACATTAGCCTGCATTAACCTTTCATTTAAAATTTCACGATACACAGTTATCTCAATTAAGGTTACCTCGATCTTACGGTGTGCAATATGTACTTACCTAAACACCTATGGTTATGGGCATGTTGTGGTTTCGGTTCTTATGTAACTTGCGATCTATTGCAAAACCAGTTACAAAGACGTAAGATTTTTTACTAACTTTTAAACTTGAATTGTAAATATATTATAATAAATTGGACCTTAAATTACTTTTGACAGCATAGCCTGCGAGTAGTATTATTTAATTATAAAATTAAGTGAAGTTAATACGTAATATTTTATTTGAGTATTATTTTGGGCTCTCATTCTGAAGACTAAATCAGTCACTTGTATTATTTTCTAATCTAGGTTGAAGAGAAAATATCATGAAACCGGATGTCATATCATGTGTCTGACAGGATTTTGATGCCTTAAAGTTTTTAAAGAGTGCGTTTACTCATGTCACCGGTGCACTAAGACCCTTACGCTCTATGTTTCAATTTAATCAGAGTAAACCATTGCTAAAAAAAAAGAAAAACCGAAAAAATTACCGGCTTACTAAAAATTGCTCCTAAATATAAATAACAATTAATGTAGTTTTATTAAACCATCAAATCAAATTACTTTTTTTGCAAACGATGTGCAATAAGTGTAATGTGTTTCATTGTTCTTACATCATTGCTTGCGGATAAGGATAATACTTACGAGTACACTATATTTAAGATAAATAAAGGAGGTTGATGGCAGGAAGTGAGAGACATGAACGGTGCTAATAATACTCGTGTGATATTAATAATAAATTGTATCTAGTTCCATTTGTGTGGGGGTAAGCGAACGTGTATGTTTTGTCTATTTTCTATTTTTATTGAAGCCATAGTTTGGATTCATAACTTAATTATTAAAAATCTTGTACTTATATAGCATCTTTTTTTATCACACTTCTGGGAACGCATTTCACTCCAATCCACCAAAAAAATTAATTGGTGAAACTAATATTTGTCACAGTGAATTCTAACTTTTTTTGTTTTCGTCAATGCAATGGGATGCTGTTGTCCCGACATTGAATATGAAAAAACCCTTCCAAATTCATTACTAAAATAAATACGAGTAGTTCTTCTTTATTTGTCTTTCTTGAGCTGCGTTTGTCTGTGGCATTAAGCAAGGTAGGCGCTATCCGTAGTAGACAAATTTGTAATCTAT
>DWLI01001910.1:0-14251 GCA_018249915.1 Cecropterus dorantes dorantes | reverse complement strand
CGGTTAAAAATTAAGGAGATGGGCCGCAGTATTTTTCCATTACATCAATAACTCCTGCGATCACTGACACGCATACCAGCCCGTGACTAATGACAATAAACATTTGGGTAGGCCTAGGTCCAGCAGTGGACCTCAAAAAATTAAAAGTACCCTACATTTTTTCTTACCGAAAGCCTTGTAGCGTGAGTGCTCGTCACATCCTTAAAGGCAGACATACAACTTACATTAGGGAGGTACTTACAGGCTAGTCATTAGGGGTGGCGTCACATCTGCTTAAGATCTTGCTTTAAGTAACCCCTAATAGGACTATTTATGGTTGCCCATAACAGTGGTGATAGCTAAGTGTTTATGTATTTTAGATCAGACCTATGATTTCTTGGAAATACGTGTTTTTTTTTTTTTTAATTTAATTGTTTGAAAAATAAAAATCACAAATTTCAATGTCTGAGAGTTGTCCTTGTAGTTCTGAAACTTGTGTGAAGTCTACTAGTCCGTTCTTGGTCACCGCTGGATACTAAAAAAAACACGCTTTCTACACTCATAGCCCAGCACTAAGATTTTCTCCTGTGTCGCAGGTGTCATGGACACACAAAGGCGAATATATAAACACACAGACCCAAAACAGAAATCTAAATTCATCATTCAAATGTCTGTCTGACCGGGAATCGAACCCAGAACCCACTGCATGTCAGACCGGCATGGTGAACGCTCCGCCACGCGGGCCGTCAAACTGTACTAAAAGTTTTAATTTCCAAGAGTATCGTGCTTTGAGTGAGCTTTTAACATCAGAGTAACCATGCGTTTTAATAAGTAGCAACCATGCATGCTTGTATGCTACTTCCTAAAACAGCATGCAGTCCATCTGGTTGTAAATGGCTACTGCTGCCCACGGACATCTGTAATCAACCCCAGATAATATCTGTATTTCTTGACGACTAAGTTGGAACCTCGGATTAGTATGTCTGCCTTACCACACCCTTCAGACCAAAACGCAGCACTGCTTAGCAGAAATAGGTGTAGCGGTGGTGCTTCCGGATCAACCACAAAGGGCTCTACCACCTACAAACATTCCAAGAATTTTGTGCTTTTAGTCTACTTTTATTTCTGCCTAATAACAGTAGTATTTTGTGCTGCTGTGTTCTAGTCTGAAGGATGTGGTAAGGGAGACATACTTTTCCGAGGCAATCCATCTTAGTCCTCAGGGGTAGCAACGCATGTGTGGCTAACCTTAGGTGAGACTGATCTTACCTAGGGTTGATTACAGGTGTCTATGGGCGGCAGTAGCCACTTACCAACAGGTGGGCTGCGTGCTCGTTTGCTACTTCCATACTATTAAAAAAATATATGGAAGTAGCAAACAAGCATGTAGACGACCTAATGGTAAGCATTCACCTCCGCCCACGGACGTCTGAAATCCCAGAAATCAGAGTCTTACCTGAAGGTATACAAATGCGTTGCTACCCCTAAGGACTAAGTTGGAATTCCTTGGATAAGTAAATCTTCCGTTACCACACCCTTCTGACAGACAAAAGCGATGTTACGAGGCAGAAATAAGTGTGGCAGTGGTGCTTCCGGAGTCGATCCACAAAAAGTTGACTACCTTTGAAATTAAAACTATTTTACACCCTTTAAGTTTGAATTTTAGTGGAATTAAAATTGTGTTACTTGTAGATATGGACAATAACTATGGAAACCTTTAAATGAAGTTCAGTAGCTATCGTTTAATGCAATTGCAAGCGCACAGACAAGCAGATAAACAAAAATTCTTAAGATTATAGATTTCTTCCTATTACATATTCTTCAGTCATTTTCACAACTCCAAACATTTCTTCATGTAAATATAGGTGTGCTACGCGGTTTCACCTGCTACTAAATAAGAAAAAATAACAAACAAACATAGTGTTATTTTATATAGCCTATAGCCTTCCTCAATAAATATACTGTTCAATACAAATATTTTTTAAATTCGAATTTCTCAGAATTTTCTGAGATTATCCCTTTCAACCAAGCAAACTCTACTGCTTTATAATATTAGTACAGACGTACAGAAAACGTAATGAGTAATAAAAAAGAACAAGTAGAACTTAATTTTTATTGTACATATGTAACACGAAATAAGGAAATTGTCGAAATAAGTCTGCCAAATGGCTTCAAAAACATTTCTAAAAGGCTACAGTATAAGGAAATTCATAACCGCCCTAAATTAGAATGACAAACACAATGACACTGAAGTGACAAATCTGGAATTATGACTTTGCTGGATTGGCCTCGTTTTATTTTTGGAACATATCTTCTATTGTTTTTGTGGGGATCTCCCACTATTAATGACTTATTCAGCCGCTGAGACCCAACCTAAAACAGGTAACGTAATTATATAAACTGGTAGAAATAAAGAAATAACTTTATTGCAAGTCGACCAAGCTAACTAGACGAATGTCAAACGTAACGTAACTCGCAAGCACGCGATGACAAAAAAAATAGCAGTGATGATTTTTTGTGATATGTGGATTTCACTAAAATGTGAATTTTAATAAATTTCTATCTTAATAATTTATATATAGTTTTTACTTAAATAACGCAATTTTTTATTTATTTTGGTTATTATTGTAACAAAAATTACTAATTACTAATTAATATTTGCCTATTTATTTTATGATCTAAAATCAAAGTAGATTACGGAGTATAGTTGCGAACGGTACTAGGTCGAGAGCGGGGCGTGAGGCGGGACCGGGAAGGGAAACCTCATTCCTTCCGTCCGTCTAGTTAGCTTGGTCGAGTAGTAGTAGGGTTATTTTGTAAGTGCTCAAGGTGGTAGAACTCTTTGTGGTTCGACTCCAGAAGAATCACCGCCACACCTATTCATGCCAAATTACAAGTGTTATACGCTGCTGTTTTCTGTTTTGAAGGGTGTGGTAAGGGTGATAAACTTATCCGAGGCGTTCCAACTTAGTCCTCAGGAGCAGTAATGCCTCCGTGCCTAACCTCAGGTAAGACCCTGATCTTATCTGGGAATGATAACAGATTTCCTTGGACGGCAGTACCCACTTACCATCGGTTGGACTGCATGCTCGCTTGCTACTTCAGTATTTAAAAAAAACTGTATAAGATCTATTTTGTACTGAATATTTCCTAGTTTTATCGGTGTACGGAAAACTATTCTGAGTTTAATTCTGAGTATAAAATAAATTACATAATTAATAGTAATTGAATTATTATAGAGTGGCAAAAGGGAATTTTCCTATTCCGCGTTTGAATCCTAGACAATTAGGTACCTGTCTCACTAACGATATGTTAATATAAAAAGCATAAATATATTTTTTTGCAGATAGATACCAGGGTTACAGGGGATCCGTGCTCTGTCGGAGATTTAAATAAAACGTTTGCCCAAGACTTAGAAACGCCATGCTAATATATGGAAAAGTGTTAAAAAACTGCGTGTAATGTTTAAACTCCACTGGCTTTCCGATCAAAGGAAAATTTAGTACAGCGTTATATCAGAACTATGTTTTGAAGGACCGCTTAAGGAATATCAAAGCATGAAAATTTTTCAGCTCTGATGGCGTTGTGTAGGTTATAACGTTCAGTTTTTTATTGCGTTGATATTCATATTTTAAATATTACAATACTGGTATTTAAGATTTAAAAATGTCTTAAATGTATTTGCCATATTTATATTTAATCGATTGTTTGCTACTCTCATATTTTTAATCCGTAATAAAAAAAACATAAATGTATTTGCGATTCGCACACATAACAATTATTATTTCGCTTATACTAAACTTGAGCTCTTATACAAGCTACAAAATAAAATCGTTAGCGTCATTCAGAAAGGAACAGCGCCATCTAGTTATTGCTTCCGCAACTGCATTCGTTACGCATTTGTTTAATCAAGTTTCAAAACACAACAATTCTTAACAGATTTCACGTAAAAATAAAAATAAAATCGCGATTGAAAACTCGCTAACAATACAACAATTTTTAAAACACAACATTTCTTAATAGATTTCACTTATAAATAAAAAAATCGCATATGAAAACTCGCTAGAAATACGACAAGAACCTAAACCGCATCGTGAAGTGTCATTACGTAAATGACAACGTTAAGTGTGTTACACAATTAGTAATTAATACTTCGAACGAGTGACTTACCGACTTAACGTTATAAGTAATGTAACATGAGAGGTATGAGACGGTTTTATGAATGGTAATTTATACAGATGTTTACGGTAAACTTAGAAGAAATTGAAAATTTTAATGGTTTGTTTTCAAAAACACATGCATAGAAAAATCCAAAAATTGTAATTTCAAAAACAGCGTCAAAATCAAGTCCAAGTACTGAGTATTGAGTAGTTAGAAAGTTGGATTTTAAAGAATCGTTATCAAAATCGGTAAAGAAGGTAAAATATATGAAAACATACACATTAGCATTTTATATATCAAGATTTCAACGTTTTCATTAAAAATATTTGCTGGTTGAATTTTATAACAACTGATACAATTTTTTATTTTCTAGTTTTATTTATAAACTTTACGATACTAAAAAAATCTGTCAATGTACTGCAATAAGTTTCATTTACATAACTTCAAAAACAAAGCACAATTATTTGACATTTACAGTATTAATATGATGACATCACTATAAACGAGAGCTTTATTGCCTTCCGTCACCAATTTTCCGGAAAGCTCGGGAAATGTAAATGAGTCAACACATCGACTTTTGTTTATGACGTATAGCGCTACATGAGTCAGGTGGGCGTTATGGCGCATTTACATTAGTCGGTTAGACCGTATTCGGCTGCAGGCCGTTTTCGGTCACCGACTAATATAAACAGGTATTCGTTTGGCCGTATTCGGTTTGGTCGTATTCGTAAGCGTTTCAGTTAAACCGAATGCGGCCGCCGCCTTCGGTGACCGACCTAATGTAAATGCGCCATTACTTGTACGAACACGATGTTTCACATCTGCCAGGCGTCCCGTGACGGTTAATCTATATCTATAATAATATTATAAAGCAGTAGATTGTTTAGTTGAACGGGCTAATCTCAGGAACTACTGCATCGAATTGAAAAATTATTTTCGTGTTGAGTATTAAATTTACCGAGGAAGACTATAGGCTATATAACATCACGCTTTGTTCTTTTGTTTGTTTTTTTTTTCTTTTCTTATGTAGTAGCGGGTGAAACCGCGGGGCACAGCTAGTTTTTTATATGTGTGTTGCGTAGGCAGCGCGGCTGTCGCAGGAGTGCCGGCGCACGCAGTCGGTGGGGCACGAGCTGTGCGCGCGGCCCTTCCTGCACCAGGACACGTCGCACGAGGACATCAGCACGGTGCTGGCGTACGCCGCCACGCTCAAGCTGCACGCCAAGCTCTTCCACTACCCCATCGCCGGCCGCTACCTCTGCCTGCTGCTCACGCTCGCCGTCATCGCTCTCTTCGCGTTGGGCATGTGCCATTACTTACAGTGACCAACGTGGCTGCTATTATTCAGTAGAAAATGAATATCCTGGGTCCGCTAGCAGTTACCAATAATGTATGGGTACCATAACATACTGAATGTTGACGGATGAAGAAAAGGAGAGAAGAGTTAACTGATGTCTCCTTTCCCCAAACGGAAATCCTATCTCCACCAGTAATATTTTCAATTGTGTATATTTGATTAAATAGGCATGAAATAAAATACCTGAATTACCATTTATCTCGTGTTTATTTTGGCACTACATTATGGCAACATTCATTTGTAAACTTAAACTACTTAAAAACTACAAGTCCAACTAACGAAATTAACATTATTTCATTTCTTTGAACCTGTTTTCAACACCTCAATATCACTTTCGATTTATTCCATGCTTTAGCGGACTTAAAAGGTTGTCACTGTAAATAAGTTTTTTTTTCAACATTTCATATTATTATGCAAAGTATTTCCTAAAATCTAATTTCCAAAAAAAATATTCAAGGAAAACATTTAAAATGTTAATAACAATCAATCTTTAGTATATAACAACATATATAATTTGGTTTAACATCATCTAAAACACGCAATGTAACTAACTATAATAAAATTTTTGTATATATTAATTAATGTTTGGTTTTCTTGCATGTGGCCTACTAGCGATGTGTTGGAAACCTGTCAATAGAGACGACTATTGACTATGATGATGGCTATTCTGGCATGATAATATTTTCAGTGCATAAAGCCCAAAAAGTGTCCCAGCTTACTGGCCACTTACATTATCGGCGATCGATGACTTAGTTGTTTTTATTATGCATATGTTTCAGCACCAATTGCAGCTATTTTTTCGTGCCTAATGCAACAAATGAACGTTATGCAGGAATTTATTCTGCATAACGTTCACTTGTTGCATTAGGAACACACAATTGCTAAAACTCGCGTTTATTACCGTGACTGAATGCAGCTAGTTGTCAAAACTAAATAAATCGAAGACGTATTGCCAAACTTCGAATCACCGGTGAAAAGCAGATAATCTTACTGACGCATTGTTTTTATTCCTTACATAATCTCCAAGTAGTTAAATATATTGGAAAATTGTAAAGTTGATCGTAAGTGAGTTTAAAACAATGGAAAAAAAACAAACGAGGCTGTAGTTGGCATAAACGATCTATGAAGCGCTGCGACGGTCGGAAGTGTTAGTGATGTGCCAACTCGGAAAAACACGACTCGGGTTAACTTGGCTAATTTAATGACACAGTTTCATAACAATATAAATAAACTCTATAGCGGGAGTATTCAAATTCGAGTTAGAGAGAATTAAATTCGGTTTAAGATGAGCTAAGCCCAACTCGAGTTACCTCGAGTCAGTCAATCGAGTTGACACCTCACTGGCTAGTGTGACGCGGTCACGTAGCGTGGTGGGTGTGGCGTGGTCGTGTACCACAGTGCGTGTGGCGCGGTGAGTGTGGCGCGGTCAGCGGGCGGGCGCGGCGGGCGGCGGCACGGCGAGCTGCGCGCGCCACCAGGCGTGCAGGTCGTGCAGCGCCGCGTGCTCGCCCGCCGGCTGCGCGCGGCTGCTCTTCACCGTCGTCGCTTAACATTACGGAAATTCATTAATTACCCGCACGTTACTATGAAGTGGCCTAACCTCTGAGCTCTTGGTCGATACAAGACATGCTCCCGAAACCAATTATTTTATTACAAAAGAGTAAAACGTAATAGAGATAAATACATACGCGTTGATTTCTTGTTAAGCGCTGGATGCGGGTCGCTTAAAGTCGGCTGTAAATATTTCTTAACTGGACTTTCGGGTCTGAAAGGAAACACAATTATTTAAAAAAATATAACAATACACATTCATATTATATAAGCATTCCAATCTATTTTTGCTACCTGTAGGTATTATATAAGAAATAAAAACGGTACCTTGGTATAGTCATAGTTGGAATACCGGATCTTTTAAACTGCCCCTTTGCAGACGATCTCTTAGGCTGAGATTCAAACGACGACGACACATCTAAAATTACATATTTCATTTATTATTGTAGTAAATTTAATTTAAAATATGAGGTTTAAGCAAACATTACACTATATTGACTTACTTGATATAATGGGTTGCGATGCTGATTCGGTTATTTCAGTTCGTCCAGAATTTGCAAGTGCTTGCTGAAATGCAAATATTATTATTAATTTCTATGAACCAATGATGTTTCAACCATCTTAATTCAATATACTTCTCTTATATAAAATATTTATCTTTTTATATTATGTAATATAACGCCACATATCATCATACAAATAACCACTTGGCCAACATCATCAAAGTCTACACTCAAACATTGTAATTTTGATAGACTTACCTGACATACCAGTCAAATAATTATTCAAAACTTGGTTTCGAATGGTTTCGTATTTTTTTACCTGAGCTTCTGCTTCAGCCTTCTCTTTCTCCGCCTTCTCAGCGTTCAGATCCAGAATTTGTTCGTTCGTCTTTCTCAGGCCAGCTATAAGACTTGTCTGCTGTTTCTGGAATTAACATTATTTTCTTTTAAAACTCTATCATTTTAGGTTTTTTTTCTATCATAATCTACTTTTACCCAGTCAAATTTCTTGACATTGAATAACCGTTTTCATGATGTCCCAGAACTGCACATTATTATAAAAATATAATTTGCAAATGAACGTTACGAAATAAATTTTATTTGCTTAGAACATCATTTTTTTTTTAAATAATTAATCCAGAGCAGATCTTGTTGTTCTATTGTGTTCATATGTAACAAACTTTTTCAATGACCTCATAATAACTGTAGTGCATAGTGAGTCAATCAGATAATCATATCATATCCTACACATTTAAGTAGATAAACGTTTATTTTATCAAATAAATTTTAAGATTTTTTGAGAATTTTTAACGATTGTAATACTGAATTATCATGATTTACTGATATCACTGATTTATTTACTATTATTTAGACTGGTAAGAAGAAATAGTAATTATGTATGATGTGCATCCGTAAATTGTCACATCAGAGGAAGCACAATACACTGTGAAATGTCGTTAGGTTGTTATTTGGGGGATTCCACGTCAAGCGGGCAGCGAAAAAAATGTGAGGTTCTGTATTTCGTTCATAATTTGGTATTTTAAACATGTATAGGACCTGAATAAATAATCATCATTATTCTTTTTTTTTTTTTCTTTTTTTGATCAGAACCCATTTCAAAAAAAATGTCAAAAAATATTTTTCAACTACGTTTTTGCAGTCAATTACATGGATTTAATAATAATTAAATTGTGATTACTCGAGAATATTAATGCGTCTTTCTTTAATGGATAAAATTAGAAAAAAAAAAATGTTTTTTTATTCAGGCGCTATGCATGTTCCATTACCAAATTACCCAGAACCTTTCAAATTCAGAATTTGTAAAGTAAATAAATGTAAATGCACGCACGCCACTATTAGCCCGTATGCGTTTAAGGCAGCCCTCGAGCCAGGTGCGGATGGTCTGCTTGGCCACCTCCTCCTCGATGAGGAATTCGAACTCCTCGCGCGCCAGCAGCTCTTCCATCTGCAGCGACTTGCGGATGTCCACCGTGCGGTATGAAAGCATGCTGCAAACATATATCACTGTTATCGCTCCAATTCAATATAATCGTCGCCATTATTCAACTCAGTGGTATAGGTCTGGTAGCAATGGTGGCGCAATTCTTCCTAAGGGAGAATTTAATACCTCCATTTTGATCAGATGTTGATTAGTAAGATAATATTAACAAAAGTTTAAGGTTTTTTTTAGAGAACTCTCAAGATGTAGATATGTTCACTACTGTTTCTGCCATAAAAGCAGTTAATCAATTTTCAATACGCACATAATTATAAAACGATTAACTTAATTATTTAATCTTTACATATTTTATTAAGTTAATTGTTTTATAATTATGTGCAATATGTAAAGATTAAATAAAATACTTTGCAAAAGTTACGCGTCTCATACTACTTTAATAGAGTGGGATAAACAATAATAGAAATAAAAACAATTTTACGTACTTAATAACATCATGGAATGTGACATCTTCGCCGTTATGTAATCGCTCCAATTCGTAACACATATATTTGAATAGCAGACGTTCCTTGTGCGTGTCGCATTCTAAGCGACCCTTCAAAAGCCTTAGAATGAATTTCACCTGAAAATTGATCTTATTATTACACCTTTTTCTGGCAATAAAATCATTGCTAATCGCTAGGCCCCCTGGCTAGATATAAAGCACGAATCATAAATACATTATCCAATGAAAGTAGCAAATTATACATGCGGACTGTATCTTATGGTAAGTGGCCACTATCGCTTATGGACTTATAAAAATTCTACTTGGGGTTGAACACAGGTGCATAGCTGCCCGTATAGTGTATAGGACTCAGCCTCGAATAAGAATGTCTCCCTTACCACCTTCAGATCAGAATACGATAGCGATTAATACTGTTATTATTAGGCAGAAATATTTCAAACAAAAATTTACCTTCCTGACTGGAATGACTCCCTTTTGATGAACATCAACAATGTTCCAGGTATTCTGGAAGTTTCTTATATCGGCATAGGACAATAGTGCATCTTCTTCGTTTGAGTAGAATAAAGAAAAGTTTTCCATTATAATAGCTGCAAAGGAAATCTCATATTACAATAATAATAAAGACAAACCAATTATTTAGTACTATCGTTTACTAGTTACTAAAGTCTAATACAAAGTTAATCATTTAAATAATTTAAATAACGTTATAGTTGACATAATATAGACGAAATTTCTTTCGCTGGTTTCTATAAATCAATTATATAAAATTAATGTATACTAATATACTACTTTATAGAAGTATTAAGAAAATACTACTTTATAGTAGTATATTTTTTTTGGTTGAACGGGCTAATCGATTGAATTGAATAGTCAACTTATTGAGGAAGGCTATAGCCTATATAACATCACGGTATGTTTTTTTTATTTAGTAGCGGGTGAAACCGCGAAGCACACCTTGTGCCATATAAAAATTAAACATATTACCTACCTGTTAGTACATGAATAATCTAAATAATCTAAAGATTCAAGGACAACTATTTCATATAATTCCATAATAAGTTTTCCTATGCTACAAATACTATCGACACACATAGACAGGTAAACAAAAGATCAACTCAAATATTATGCTATTAGGCTAAATTTTTTACATATTTTTTCTTTTAATTTACAATTTAAAGACGCCACCGACAGAAAAATATTGTGAAATAACACTACAGAATCTAAAAGAACTATCTTATACCGTAAACAGTAAGTTCCATCAACATTGACAGCTTACCCACGAGCAGATTGAGCACGATGTAAGTGATGATTACGTAGAAGGTGCAGAAATACGCGAGCGAGGCAGTGAAGTTCCCGCAATCTGTTTCCCAGTAGTTGTCGGCGGGCGTGCAGTACGGCGGCGCCACCATGCAGTCGTGCATGATCTTGTTCCAGTCCTCGCCCGTCACGATGCGGAACAGCATCGCCACGCTGTGGATCGGCGAGTTGAAGTTCGCACGCCTGTAAGAATGCACGTAAATGAAACATTTAAAAATAAAGCAGTGTTATGCGCTGTTTCGTTCTGGTCTGAAGGGTGTGGTAAAGGAGACATACTTTTCCGAGGCATTCCATCTTAGTCCTCAGGGGAAGCAACACATCTGTGGCTAACCTTAGATGAGTCGTTGATCTTACCTAGGGTTGATTACAGGTGTCCAAAGGCGGCAGTAGCCACTTATCATCAGGTGGGCTGCGTGCTCGTTTGCTACTTCCATATTATTAAATAAAAAAGACAAAAAACTGTGTATTGAAATAATTAGGTACGTAAGAAGTTTAACTTTTTTAGCGTATTTTGAACTAAACAATTGACCAGAATATATTATGTGCTACATCAGTCTTGAATGCATAAAAAATATTTTATTAGTGAAGTCAAATAATGTATGCACGATCTTGCGTGCGTACACAAGTTCACAAGGTTTCTTTTATACAGATTTCCTTTAATAATAAATGGTATGGTAACCTTAGGAATTATTTTCCTTTTGCCAAATTTTATTATTTTGCAGAGACACATACAAGCGTAGAAAGTAACAGTTATAAATATTTATTTTCATAAAAACACCTTACTTACCTTCCAATACCCTCGCCATACTTGACGTTTCCGAAGACTATGGTACCAGCGAGAGCGTAGAAGAACACTAACAGGAACATGCCGAAAATGATGAAGAAGCTCTTGCACACGCTCACACCCACCGTCAGCATCAACATCTTGAGTGTCGTATGCTTGCCCGTGATTGTGAAAAAGCGCAGGATCACAACCATGAAGCCCACAAAATACGAGAGATCATTCTGGAAAATACAAAAGTATTAAATAAGCCTAACTTATGACAGCGATATTTGTCATAATCATTGTTCTTTTGCAGTAGAAATATCATTTTCGAACGTTACAGTTTCGAATTAAAGGTAAATCTCACAAGATTGATTTTGATAAATAGTATCACAATTTAGGTTGTCCCTATCAAGGTCGCAACTTATATCATAATTGCAATATTATAACATAGTTCAGCGACTATCTTAGATCTCGGGCGTAGCAACGCTTCTGAGATTGACTTCAAATAGCAATCTTTGTTCCGTATGAAGAACCCTACGCATGGGCAAGAGTAGCCAGTTACCGTCAGGTGAAGTGCATGCTCGTTTATTACTTCAAACTTATAAAAAAATGTAGTACCTTGAGCGTAAAGTGCATAAATATCCATATACAGCCGGTAACGGTGACGAGCAGGTCGTACCGGTTGCGGCGGCTCTGCCAGTAGCCGCGCGGCGTGAAGGCGATGGTCTTCAGGATCACCTCCACCACGAACACCAGCGTCAGCATCGCCGACGTCAGCGCCAGCCGCTCCGTGTACGAGTAGTGCCGCGACCACTGTGATATACGTCACCGGGTTTTATTATCAGTTATAATTATGTTTCGTGACCTACAGACATAAATATTCACAGCGTTTGATATTATTGTAATGAAATCTTGAATATAGTTAAGTATAATATTTATTACCGATTACTCATGTACAACAGAGTATGGTCTGAAAAAAGTATTGTTTTGAATGAATAAGACTGACATAAAACAAACTCAATGGTTTAATGGTTTTGAAAAAGTAAAAAATGTTGCAATTTAAATAATATTTTGTGTTAAAATAGCGAACTTTTGTAAGTTTTTTGACCTTTTTAGGTGGGAGAAAATTGTTCACAAACGCAACGTAAATATTATGTAAGTCTAAATCTATATAGGCCGAAGAAATAGTGTACATTACCTAAGCGATCGATGAAACACCGGTTATACTTATGTGATTATTCATTATTGTTCTCGTGTGGAACATATATTCCAATTTAAATATTACTTCACCAATCCTTATTTGATTATTCAAGATAGGCTGAGAAAGTCAAAAATACGTTGAGGATTGCTGGTTAACTCTTACCGTAACTGCAAGTAATCCACTATTGACAAGCACGACGATGGCAATGACACGCTTAAAGGATAAGTTCTGTGTGACATCATATGCGAATGCTCGAATTTTTCTACCATCTGGACGAGGGGGCAAGTGCAGTGGCTGAGCGATTTTCAACCTCTTCTTTAAATCACACCTGTTTAACGTAAAAAATGTATTAAAGTAGTATTATATTATATATTGAAACCAAATTGTTTGTAATAATTTAACAGAATTTTTGAATGTGTGCATTGTGATAACATACCATCTTCGCTGGTCGACCGTCAACAGAGCTGTACCCTTGTTCTCTGAGTAGTTAGCAATCACGACACCAACAAAGAGAGTTAATCCAATCATGCATCCCAAAAATATGTATATGTGTATATATATGGCGTGTACCTGAAAACAAATCACTTTGTTATGAACCAAATTGATCTTCCGTTATAGAATAATCACATAATGTATCGTATTAGGGCTTACCGGGCCTAATGCTTTAATTAAAACATCACGAACGTCAAGCCACCCCTTGAACGAAAGGACTTCGAACAAAGTTAGAAGAGCGTCTCCAATGTTGTCGAAACTAAACCGTTTAGGATTAGCCCTGAAAACAAATGATATTTTAGATTTCGGTTTTTAATTTTCAAACGTCAAAAGTCAAAACAAGTATTATTAAATAAAATAGTATAGCAGGAACAAAATGAGCATGCCATCCACGAATATGTATAAAACTCTAGTTACGATCGAATTCCTATCTTCGATCGACCGTGTATGCGATTGCTTGGAATTCTTATGGGTGAAGGGCTAATAAAACAGTAAGTGCAACGTACCAGACTCTGGGCACGAGCATGGAGGGGAAGGTCTCATGGGGCCCCGGCTTTAACTTCATCTTGGTGACGAACACGCGGCGCATGAACACTCCCACGCAGTCCTCGCGACGCGTGATTGTCGGGTCGTTACAGCGCGCCAACCTAATCGAAACGCATGTCAATGTTACTAAAATAATGTTGTACTTTTATTATAGGTACGTCATCAGACCAATGAATATTTAATGTTTATTTCTCAATATTTATGTGTATATTTAAAAATCTTACCGGCCACCATACAACTGAACACCGTAGCTCGCAAATACGAACATCAGAAGGATAAGTAACGTCGATACCTGAAATGATAAAAAAAGTATTTATAAAAGTATTTATAATAATACGACTTATTAACCACAGTAATTAAGATGTCATCAGAGTTTCGCATGTTTTTTTTTCTGTTTCAACGTGTATGTTAGAAATC
>DWLI01001909.1:0-14252 GCA_018249915.1 Cecropterus dorantes dorantes | reverse complement strand
ATTATCTCTCTCTTGTTTAAATACTGAAGCAAAACACTGTTAACCCATTTTAGGCCAAATTTTTCTAATATACAAATTCCCTGTATATCTTACTTTTCATTTTATTAGGATTAAAAGGAAAGGAAAATCAGAATAAAACATTTTTTTTTAATTTAGCATGTTAATTTTTACCATGGGTAAAAACATGCTAAATATACTCTTCATACATGCTAAATATGCATGCAAGACATGCTAAATATACTCTTCATACATGCTAAATATGCATGCAAGACATGCTAAATATACTCTTCATACATAAAACATTCAGGTTGAAGATGGTCCTAAAATTTTTCACACAAATTTTATTTTGGCATTGCCTGTACTTTTGAATATTCAGCATCTGTATAATGAGGACTTGAACTTGGTAAAATTTGGAAGTGCCGAACTGAATATTCACGAACCTCACCCATATTTTATTTTCCTTGCCAGATACAATTCTGACCTGAGTAATGGGAATTCTCTACAGTTTAATCAATCCTCATATTGTCGCTTATATAACAATACCGCACAAGTGATATTTGGTAATTTTTCAGGAGCGACAACAAACTCTATATTTTGTCTGAAGAATTTCATACAAAATATACAGTTATGATACCGTGCAAGTGATTGCATTTAGTAACCTTTCAGGAGATACAAAATCTATATATTTTGTTTGAAGAATTTCATACGAAATATCCAATTTTTTGTCTCTCCTCAAAAGTTACCAAATATCACTGACCCGGTATTGTTATATAAGCGACGATATGATAAATAGATAAATTTCGATTATGAAAAACACAGCAGGCATGGGGAAAAAAAATCCAGAACCTTTTGGTTCCATACAAGCCATTGGCCTGAAATGGTCTAAATAAAAAAAGGGTTAACTTTGATGCCTGAGAGTTCTTAAAGGTATGTTAACATTAATTTAGTCAGCATGGTGGTACAGTTTAATGTGTGAAGTAGTAGTAAGAAACTTACTCTGTATAATAAGGGCTCCCAGCATGGCTGCTTCATTTGCAGTACAATACAGTCTTCCGTGCAGTAAATCCCTTTTTAACTGAAGGTATATTTGAAACCTTGTCACATCCTCTTTGAGAAGTAATGGGTTTGGAGGATAAAATTTAACTCGAAAACTAAATAAAATTGGCGATGCATCTGTAAAAATTCACATAAAATGCTCATTTATTTACATTTACAAATCACTTTTGCTATTATGCCATCTTTTACAAAAAAGACGAAATTTAAGACTTCATCTTACATAGTCAGAAAAATTCATTTAGTAGGCTTATGGGTACACTTTAATGGTTACTGAACTCATACAGTATTGTATGTTATACAATACTGTATGAGTTACTAAAGGCTATAGTGTGCTAGAAAATGGCAAAGTCTTAAAAGAGAGCACATAATTCCAGCATGATTCTTAGCAGTCATTATTTGACCATTATGCAAATTTTACATGGTTGTTTGGTTGTAGATAGTTACAACAATCGTACTGCTTTGCTTCTAATGAGTTCAAGTTTACTTATAAACATCTATAATCAACTAAAACTTGATAGGAACAGAAGTGATATCATTGAAGAATCTACTACTATCTAATAGGTACTAAAATAATAAATAAAAGCTTTTTACCTTTGACTTGTTTCAATATTAACTTAGCTAAATGCAGCCAATGCTGGAAAAGTAGAAAAAATATATGGATAATTCCTCATTATATCATTAAAATATTTTGTATTATGAGCCATAAAAACAAATTGTTTATAGCAGTTTTTATCAAAACTACTTACTCTCTGGCCACCAGCATCAACATAGCGAAGTCCAAAATAATCAGTTTCAGTAAGATTTAACTGTTGACACACATGTTCTAGTAGGAATTTTCCTTTGTAGCTAGGCTAAAAATATAAATATATTTATTATTTTTACAAAAAGAAAACATAATACTGTATATTAGAGATACTTTCACTTAAAACATTAAAAAGCGACTTATATTTACATTTTAAAATGAGGCAAGTACTTACATGAAATTCACATTCTAATATTTCTGTATCTTCTAACAATCGCACGGTACATTTATAAACAATATTACTATCACCTCTGCTTTTAAACATTCTGATAAATCTTTTGCACAAATTCTATTCTATTTAAAAATAAATAAGGATTTTAGTATCATGACACTATGCCTTGTTTTCATATAGCCTGAACATTGATAAAACTTAAAACAATTATTTTAATTAAGGGGTATGCGTTAAGTAAATAAGTTGAGTTTAAATTATTTTTAAAAGGAGATGTATCCTCTCTTCTGTTCTTTATTTTCCTATTTCTTGGCCAGGGCCACTTTATCAGTGATTGATGGATGATAGCAACCATAGACAAAAAACTAAAAGCCTTACTTTTTCTATACCGGTCTTTACAGACAGAATACTAAAATCATAGATTACATTATGGGCTGTCTAAAAGTATTCACAATTGAATCATGTTTTTTATTATAATAATTTTATTACGCAGTGAACTTTATAAACAACAATTTTAATTGAAATGTGTAATTATTACGACAATGTTGATAGTAACTTTGAAGTCATTAAATACGTTCTACTTGATTTCAGAACGTAACGGTATACAGTGCGGAAATGACGTAATTAACTTCAGTGTAGCCAGTATCAGTATGTACTCCATAGTTATAAGGGAAAATAAAGAGATTAAATTTGTAAGGTTATGAAGCGGTCTTTGTTAAAATATCTTACAAAAATCATTCCGTTTAAAGGGTACGTAGTACCCCTTAAGAGAATGCACTTATGAACATACGATTTTTTTTATCTTTTCTTATAGTTAAACATTTCAAAAATATAATCACAAAATCAGACCAAATTTTTAAAGTAATGGGATATATAGTCCCGCTCCTCTAACTTTGTAACTCCAACAGCTGCAAATGGTCGAACAGCAGCCGCAGCTTATGAGTGGATATGCAGTTTATTTACTCGACGATGGTCTTTCTCGTTAGTCTATTTCGGAAAGTTTGGTCTAGTAGAACAGAGTACGTCACTGTAGTTCCGGGATCAGGATAGAGCTACGGTATCCCCTGCTTATTGTAAGAGGCGACCAAAAGGGACATCCGGGGTTACGGACGGTAAGAATTGAAGCGCGAACCATTCACCTGGGTAGAGTCCGATAGAGCACCGCGCTCAGAGGACTCCGGTTGTGTTCCTTTGAAGATCCCGGAGCACCGAGAACGGCCACCGGGGGAGTTATAGTGCGGTAAAATTTTTACATAACTTTTCTTTTTTCTCAGATAATCTTTATAAATTCTAAAGGTACCCTTACATCGTCAGGTACCTTTTGAAGATTTTCTGCTCGAAAGCAAAAAAGATAAGATGAAAGTTGAAAATAAAAGTATTTTTATCTTTTCTTCAACTTGTATAGCTTTTGAAATTTCTAAAGTGTTTTCACGAAACCACTTTTACACTGCCATTTGTAAACTGTATGATCGATTTATATCAAATTCGGTACACTTTTTGTACATATAAAATCTCCCCAGCGATTAGTTTAAAATTGTTCATATATCGAGTGAATTTTTCACCCCGAAAATGAAGGATTTTTTTCTTGAAAAATAACACATTTTGAAAAATAACTTTACATGCCCACCAATAATTTGAAAAATAAGAGATCTTTAGGTGTGGAATTATATCACTATATTTTAATGGATTTCGATCTTGTATAATTCCTAGTTGAAATACAATGCATACTGCAAGTCATGTTTTTAAAGACGTTCTATACATTAGGCGAATATTTTTAAAACTTACTCCGTCATGTAAATTAGCCTTAGTAGTTATCTACTAGAGCTTTATATGCATTCTTCTTATTGATAATTACATTTTCTTACTCATAATGAAGATTTATTTATGTATCAGAAAGTAAAGCACTTATTCATATATCATATGAGTTGCAAAGTCACCAATACAATAGAAATAATATTAAGTAAAGGAAGTAATATTAATTCCTTAATAAGTCTGCGAATAGGTGGTGTGTACGGGTGGCTGCAACATTTTGCTTTCTTAGCCTTCATAGACCAGCTTTTAACAAATAAGCATATTTTTTCAAAAATATTATAGTTATATCTACATCGTAGTTGGTGTGAAATTAATAATACAGAACATATATTATGAGTATTTATATACACCTGTAACCTGACTTATACTTCCTGCGTTAATTTGTTTATATAAAGAAATCGATTAATGCCAGATTGGCAACCATTCTATTACAAATATGGTTTATAATAGTCATGTATTGGTGTGTAATAGTCATGTATAATAGGGTGTATTATAGTCATATACTATTAATTTCATACCACAAATGCTTTTATAATATACATTTTTAACTTTATTAGTATCACATAGTCTGATTTCTGTTGTTTAATGTACATTTGTATTATTAGAATTAAACTCCAACTAGATTGTTATAAGAAAATTGGGTATTATTGTTGTATTTATAATAACCTCATTGAATGTGGAAAATACAGAATCCCTTTCCCGTACGTACTCTACTTGTCATTCTACTTGATATAGTTTACTATTTCTTATGGTTTAATCTTTATTATATGACTATTCTTAAAAGTTGGAAAATCAAAAACTGGCATAAACAGAATTTAATATTGCCACACCAGTAACCGGAAGTGACTCCTTTCTTCCCATTCCAGCCAAAAGAAAAATCATTTCTCGTTCATTCTGTTGGAGTCTTTCTCGGATAATACACGCTATCCGTGGTGAGTGTCCGAAGAAATAGTTAAGTGCAGTGCAAATTCAGTGTCTTGAGTCTCATTTTCCATTTAATTTGGTGTTAGTATATTAATTTTGTTTCATCGCCCCATAGTCTAGTCTTTTTAAATTTTAGTTTCATGTTTATCACGTTATTGTGGTGTAATCGAATGTATTAACTTTTTACGCTATTCTTTTGTTAAATTAGATTTCAATTTCATGCTACAGTTAGTAATATTAGTATTTCTTATGTTTTAGATTGTTTCGGTGTGATATAATGTTTCCAAGTTTAAAAAATACACTTTGCTTACGCGTCATACTTTCGCACAGACCGGCACATGTCACCACGTGGTTGTGAATCATCTTGTTTTTATTTCTTTACTTTTATGCAATAATTTTTTCGCATTGAACAAGTGTTTTTACTATATTGTCATGATTTTTTCCCGTATTCATTTTATTTCCCCCATATTAACCATAATGGCTGACATCCATTGTGAAATGTCAAGATAGGGCGAGGCGGCCATGCGGCGGCCATATTGCCGGCCGCGTATCCATGCATGAGGCTACGACCTTGTGAATGTGCATCACCATCCCCTGTTGTGTGTTTTGATTATTAATCATAGGAATTAATTGAATTGTTTTATTTCTTTCTAGACTAACCAAAAATGGGCAAGGAAAAGACTCACATTAACATTGTCGTCATCGGACACGTCGACTCCGGCAAGTCCACCACCACCGGTCACTTGATCTACAAATGTGGTGGTATCGACAAACGTACCATCGAGAAGTTCGAGAAGGAGGCCCAGGAAATGGGCAAAGGTTCCTTCAAATATGCCTGGGTATTGGACAAACTGAAGGCCGAGCGTGAACGTGGTATCACAATCGACATTGCTCTGTGGAAGTTCGAGACTGCCAAATACTATGTCACCATCATCGACGCTCCCGGACACAGAGATTTCATCAAGAACATGATCACAGGAACCTCGCAGGCCGACTGCGCCGTGCTGATCGTCGCCGCCGGTACCGGTGAGTTCGAAGCCGGTATCTCCAAGAACGGCCAGACCCGTGAACACGCCCTCCTTGCCTTCACTCTTGGTGTCAAGCAGCTTATCGTTGGTGTCAACAAAATGGATTCCACTGAGCCCCCATACAGCGAATCCCGTTTCGAGGAAATCAAGAAGGAAGTCTCTTCCTACATCAAGAAAATCGGTTACAACCCAGCTGCCGTCGCTTTCGTACCCATTTCTGGCTGGCACGGAGACAACATGTTGGAGCCATCCACCAAAATGCCCTGGTTCAAGGGATGGAACGTTGAGCGTAAGGAAGGTAAGGCTGAAGGCAAATGCCTCATTGAGGCTTTGGACGCCATCCTGCCCCCCGCTCGTCCCACAGACAAGGCCCTGCGTCTTCCCCTGCAGGACGTCTACAAAATCGGTGGTATTGGTACAGTGCCCGTAGGCCGTGTCGAAACTGGCATCCTCAAGCCTGGTACCATTGTTGTATTCGCCCCCGCTAACATCACCACTGAAGTCAAGTCAGTGGAGATGCACCACGAGGCTCTCCAAGAGGCTGTGCCTGGAGACAATGTTGGTTTCAACGTAAAGAACGTCTCTGTTAAGGAATTGCGTCGTGGCTACGTTGCCGGTGACTCCAAGAACAACCCACCCAAGGGTGCCGCCGACTTCACCGCACAGGTCATCGTGCTCAACCACCCCGGTCAAATTTCCAACGGGTACACACCCGTGTTGGATTGCCACACTGCTCACATTGCCTGCAAATTCGCAGAAATCAAAGAGAAGGTTGACCGTCGTACTGGTAAATCTACTGAAGAGAACCCGAAATCAATCAAGTCTGGTGATGCTGCCATTGTTAACCTAGTACCCTCCAAGCCTCTGTGTGTAGAGTCCTTCCAGGAGTTCCCACCCCTCGGTCGTTTCGCCGTGCGAGACATGAGGCAGACTGTCGCCGTAGGTGTCATCAAGGCTGTCAACTTCAAGGAAGCTGGTGGTGGCAAAGTCACCAAAGCCGCTGAGAAGGCCACTAAGGGCAAAAAGTAGCTAGCACTGTTAACAGCACAATTCTTTATTCAACTGCGATACTTCATTCACCGTAAGGTGTTCCGAAGGAAAGAAAGGCTACAAACTCATTCCTTTTCTATATTTTTTACAAGGCTTATACTGTAACATTATTTTATAATTTATAAGGTTATACATATATCTGAAATATTTTGTTATGACTGCAACTAAAATGTAAATTCATAGAATAAAGGTAGCCTCCAGTACTGTGTCATTTTATTATAAATATCCCTATCCTTTTATCCACACATTGAATAATGTAACCTACTATATTAAATAAATATTAAATAATAGTATAATTCATTATATATATTGTTACTTTTTATGTTACTTTTTATAATAAAAACGTTAGTTTCACACAAAAAATAACTAAACCACACACACTTCTTAACTATCTAATTTGGGAAAGATATTTTTTA
Organism: Cecropterus dorantes dorantes; assembly: GCA_018249915.1. NCBI lineage: Eukaryota > Metazoa > Arthropoda > Insecta > Lepidoptera > Hesperiidae > Cecropterus > Cecropterus dorantes. The sequence goes on along the minus strand of DWLI01001909.1, from coordinate 6,995 downwards.
TAGTAGCAACACACAATCCAATTGAAATGGAAATAGTAAATGCAATTGTCTGTAAACTTCTTATCCACAAGAATTCATGACCCAAGATTCATAAATGCAAAGTCGACTACAGTGATGCACTGTCTTTGCGACCGGCGTGACTGAGCGGTCACCATACTAGTCTGACGCGCAGTGGGTTCGATTCCCGGCCAGACAGGCTTCTGAATGATTAATTTAGATTTCTGTTCTGGGTCTGGGTGTTAGTGTCTGTGTCCATGGCATCAGCGACACAGGAGAAAATCCTAGTGCGGGGCTATGAGTGTAGAACGCGTGCGTGTGTCTTTAGTAAAAAAATAATTTTATGGAAACTGTTTTAATTTAATTTTAACAGGAATTTTTATAAGTTTCCTGTTATATGCCTTACAATGATATGACTGAATTCTAGCTTTCTACTGAATGCTTAATAAATGAGGACTGAATGTTACTGCATTATTGCTGATTCTACTAATAGTATGTACAATGTTGTTTAGTAAGTTGTATCGAGAATTTATATCTCAATTATCTCACCTAAATTATTTTACATGACTAACTCAAATAGTGCTAGAAAACTCCTATGTACTGTATAGATAATTATAGGACAATGGGAATATGAATGAAATTGGTTAACAGGTATTCTAAATCAAGTTTATTAATTACAACTAATTACACAAACACTAGCATTCGAGATTGAACATTACGATTGATCGTGTTCCTTCATGCGTTCCTCTTGTTCTACTATTGCGTTAGCCCATTCTTCTGCTTGTAAGAGTCGTCTTCGCCGAACGTAGGGGCTGTAATAGAGTTTATGCACGACTACAACAGCCGACGTGATTGCAACAGCCATCGTCATTTTTACTAAAGGGCTTGAGTGCTTTAACCATCGTGATAGTGCATTCATTTTTATTTTTCGGACAATTCAGGTTCAGGACCGGTTACAGGGCTATCTAGCGGTTTATTTTTTCTAGGGAAGTGCTCGTCAAACAGCGGTTTCCATATGTACACCCCACTAAAAACACCTAACGTTGCGACTAGAACAAATTGACCTCTCGTTACTCCACGAGGTTTATAAATTTTCATTATCAGTATTACATTTATCTTAAATAAGTCATAATGAAATTTTCATATTAACTGTTACACAACATAACCTAATATCTCATGAAAAATAATGTTGAGTGCTGACGTTTGACATTTCAGCTACGACAGCCGGCCAAAACAAAATTTAAAAAAAATAAAATTCGGCTAATCTATAAAAAAATAACTTTACTTCGCTTTAACACTGCTAATTCTTATCTACTTCGTAATCAAGGCGAATGTAATAACAAAGAAAATGGGTTGATAAGGATCACATTCATTTCCTATCACACACTCGATTTTTTTTTGTTACAGACTGTGATTGAAAACTTTGTAAACTTAAAGATGTGTATTATTTTTTCATATTAAAAGTACGTCGTAAATAATATAGTAAGAATCAAAATGTATAGCCTGGAAAGAGAGTATTTAGCCATTTTGGTAAATTTAGTATGTGTTTTTTGTTCTTTAATGTTTTTGTTTTCTACCAAGCGTTCCAAAAACCATCTTGATTTGACTCTAAGTTATTTTTCTCGTTAAACGCTTGTATACGAATATTTCTTTTCTTTCAAACTACAAAAAGGCACCCCATTTATTTCTATCTCATAACTGCAGTGATATGCGCTATTGTGTTCTAGTAGTACCTTTAGGTAGACAGTGTGCTCGATTTCTACTTAAACATTTATTTAAAAGAGAGGACAAATTTGAAAATATATATAAATATATGTGCGTCAGGTGCGACGCAAGACTCGACTTTACTCCTTAAGGACGATTGTCTTAACAAGCGCAATAAATTTAAATTAAAAAAAAACACCCAATGCTAAAAGAATATGTGAGCAAACATTTAAAAGGTCAAAAGTAAAATCTATAGATGAGAAAATCAACTCGTTCAAATTCGAACGAGTTACACCTATATTTTAATTATAATAAACTGCCTTGCAGCATACTCTTCATAAGAGAAAGGGAAAGATGTGTACAAGAGAAAGGTTGCGCACCAAGAACGTAACGAGGTCGTTAGATCACAAAATTTTACTCTTCATATTTTTCTCATACTGGGCGCCTTATATGAAAATCGATTCTTAAGGAGTAAACTCCAAAAAAAATGATGTCACAAGTAGGACGGGGAACGTTTTCACTTTTCAGCTTTTGAATGAATTGTTATAAAAGTACAAAATAAATTTTATACAATATCGATATATTTAGATGATTTCGACCCATAAATAAAATAAATAAATATTATTATTTTGATAAAACAGTCCATTCTATAAAAATATAATTATACAGCCTATCAAATAGGGTGGTGTGGATGTCCCTTAATATAAATACGTAGTCCATAGAACACATTAAAAACATAACCAAAAAAATTAACCCAACAAATGTCAACATCACGGAACTAACTGGATGTACATATTAATATGTTATTATGAATTTTACTTTTTAAAAGTGCTGAAAATATTTAAAATGCAAACAAGTAAAAGAGTCCAGCCTAATATTCTTATAACAGGTGTGTTGGTTATTTTTATCAGCAGTCCCATAATTCTATTATAAGTGTGAAATAATTATGTTTTACTTATTGGTGCTGCTCTCAAGTAAACGTTTTTTATACTTGATCATAAGTGGCCACTGTTACCCATCCCATACCCAAGGACATCTGTAGGCAACGTTAGGCCCCAAATGTGTAACAGTTCCCACCTCTTAAAAGTTTGTTTGAATCTAAATTGGAGTGTCTCTCCCTTACCAAATCCTTAGGTGACTAAAACTTGTATAATTGTTGTCATTGTAATGTACTTAAAGTCGACAGTGTTTTTTAAAATATTTAAAAGAAATGACTTTAATTCCAGGAACTCCAGGGGTGGGGAAATCCACATTAAGCCGCCTGCTTTCAGACAGAACTAAATTCCCATGGCGGGAGGTATCTAAGCTGGCAGAGGAATACAATTGTCTAGATGAATATGATCCAGAATACCAATGTCCATTTCTGAATGAGGATAAGGTAATTTGCTAGTTTGTGACTATTTTTTTCATTTCTACTCATAATTTAAAAACTATTATTGTCAGACTATCGGATACAGATGTTTCAGAATGAGAAATGTTTTAGCTAGAGTTTGGCAATTGGTGGTCCAAAGAATGTAAATCTGGAATAGTTTACCTTCTTGTCTGCTTTTGCCCATAATTTTTTATTATATAATATGAATATAATTAATATGTTTAGTTAAGAATAATTCTGTATGTATACTCACTGATTTGCTCTTTAGTTCACCCTTGGCACATAGTTCCATGGACACATTCAAACCCTGAACAAGTATCTAAAGTTATCATTCAGGTATTTGACTAGTAAATGAATATCATATGCTAGGCTAGGTATCATACATACAATATGTCTGTAACACAAATTAATACAATGATACCTCTATTTTACCATTACTATGTAAATTTCACAATTGTGTTGTTTTTTTTCAAGTTATTAGATATTATGGAAGGGATGATGGCTAAAGGAGGCAATATTGTTGATTACCATGGCTGTGATTTCTTCCCCGAGCGATGGTTTGATGGAGTGTTTGTCGTAAGAACAAATAACACAGCTTTATATGACAGACTAACTTCTAGGTAAAAACAATGCTTTTAATAATGTAGTTATTCCTATTTAATTATAATCCTTTCAGAACATTTTGTGCTATTTGATTGTGGTATGTGTTGGTTTGTATATATTACATTATAAGGAATTTATCCTCAATAGGGTAAATTCCTTGCCAATAAAACTCATAATATTAGTTAAACTAGCAGGAATGTAAGAAATTTTATAACTTCAGGACACAATTTTTCTTCTCATGCTGAATACTTGAATTAATCTAATTGAAAATGAATTTATGAAGTTGAATTTTAACACTGGCAAAATTTTTATTGTTATAATAATTATCTTGTTTTTAGGGGTTACACAGGAAAAAAACTCGAAGACAATATACAGTGTGAAATTTTCGAAACACTGTTAGAAGAGGCCCAATCTTCTTACAAACCTGAAATTGTGGTAGAACTTCAAAACGACACTGAAGAGCAGCTGCATGCTAATGTGGACAAGATAATAGATTGGATAGGAAGGTGGAGAGAGGAGAGTTTATAATAACAGTATAAAATAAAAAGCTTGTTTTATTTCTTGCCATTCCCACATAATTAAAAAGTAGAAATTGCTAAGTTCCTACTGTTAAGTATTGTTATATTTTTACATTATTGAAGTAACATAGAAAAATGCAGTCCATCTAAAAATAAGTGGCTACTGCCACCCATGAACACCTGTCATTAACCTCCAATCAAATTATTCTATCTGAATTCTGCCACAGAAGTAAATACACTGGAGGAGTAAGTTAAATGTCGTGAATAAGTATGTCTCCCTTACAATATTATCCAAACCGGAACCTCTAGTAGTTAACGTTGCTGCTATTAGTCAGAAATTTGTTAGTGGTGCTTCTGAGAGTCAAACCTACCTACCACATTGCAAAATAAATAATTTATTTATTGGGATTATCATGATAATAACTAATCCAACCAAGTGGAAATGAGCTTGATGGTTCATTTGCGCATCTAAATCCGCCGCACATACGAGTAAAGGTATTATTTTCCAGTGAGTGCTACACGGGAAAATATTATTAACTTTCTTGCATAACACACAAAAGCTTCCTGGTTTAACCACCGGCCAAGCAAATTTAAAATAAATCTCAGATTTGTGTTTTGCATCCAGTGCTTGTGTACCAGTCCGCGTGTTCATTGCACCCACAACACGGATATTATAACGTGGGCGGAGTAAGACACGTCATTATTACGTATCATTGTCTTTTTCAGTACACCTATTTTTAATAACCAGAAATTTAAAAAAAAAAGGTTTTTTTTAATGGAATGGTGAATTTTGATTTAAGAATATCGAAGACCAGAAATCGATTACGAGACCAGAGTAAGAGCACATAGTAACGGCGGTAATACGCGTTAACTATAGTCACGACTATTTTTTATTTTACAACTTAAGATATAAAACATGTTATCGTCCTACATCTTTAAAAAGAGTAGCTAGAAAATTATTAAAGGTCCTATGTAATTATTAAATGTACATAAAAATAACATTTTATCACGGTTGAAAAATGTTACTTTACTTAATCAGAAACTGCCTCATTACATTACATTAAATAAAAAAACATATATATAGAATTGTATGGGCTCTATGTGGATATATTTTATATTAATTTTTATTTTTACTAAAATGTTGTAATTAGGTTTAGGCACATAGAAAATTCATTTACGTATACCATATAGTAGGCTTTTTATGTGAATATATTTTATAATTTTTTCAATATGAAAGAATTATTTGATTGTAAAATTATTTTCCTCGGGCTATTACAAAAATTGAGCGTAATGTGCTGCACTCAGCGTTAGAACGCTTACCATTATAATAGAATTTTGCTCCCTTAAATACAATATATTAATATTAAGTACATGACGGGTGTAATGAAACAAATGTAAATTATAAATAAATCCTAATTTATTTATTATCCCACTGACAAAATATAAAGAAATGCATTTAAAATTACTGTATTCAAATTATCTATTAGTGATTTACCTAAGGTCAAATAGTTGAAATAATCACTGGTACTTATGGAAAACTGTTAATATCACTTGTTATACTTCTTTTATTATTCCATCGCTTGTAATTACCAGTTTTTGTAAAAACTTACTAAACATTTCAACAGGTAAATCCAATAGATTGAAGAGCTCACCAATCGAAATCCGACGCAGTGTTGCTACGTTAAAATTGGAAGTGCAAACTGACTAATGTATAAAATTACGTTACTTGTGTCAACCTAAACCACTGTACACCGAATTTGGACAAGTGAGCGGTTTCTATAGATAGTTCAGGCACGCTTCACGCTCGCAGCGCATTCACACACAGATCTTTCATGGAAAGTATTTGATCACAACAATGTGTTTACAACTCGTCCTTCTTCGCGTTACCCTTCCTGTCCCAGCCCTTCAGCTCGCTGGAGGCTTGTTCTGCTACGTATTTGAGGAAGTCTTCAAGTGCACGTCCACCCTGTAAAATGAATTTAAATTCAATAAAGTTCATATACCTATTAAAAAAACAACATCCATATATCTAATGGAATGTCCTACCATCTTCAGCTTAATAGGTTAGTGTCTGATAATGATTTTATTGTTTTGATGGAAATCAATGGGAGTTTATTTAACCATGCTTTGAATATGTGCATGTCAGTTTAAACGGTTCAAAATTCTCTTTAGGGTTGATTACAGATGTTCATGGGAAGCAATTACTATTCGGTCACATTTATATCACCAAAGAGGTATCATATTATTTTAATATTCATTAAACATAAAACTAGTTCAGTAAAGATTGTGACTTACATTGTATCTGGATGGTTTCTTAGAGTTGTCCTTAGGCTTCCAGTAGATGGTAGGGAAGCCAGACACGTCGTATTGCGACTTGGGCCAGTCGTTGGCGGTGGCGTCGATCTTCACGATGTCTACTGCCTCATTCTTCAACTGTGGAGCGAATAAAAAATTATTAGGATGTTATTCAACATCGTTTCTAGTACTGATGATACAGGTACAGCCCAAACTAGAATTTTCTTTATCGACTATTAATATGTAAACATACAAACACTAGGAGGTGATAATATGGAATATAGCTTTATAATGATATGAATAGCTTTCTAAATGTAAAAATGTAGATTATACTTATTAAAAATCAAACATTAATAATTCCTTGTCCATTGTAAAGTAGTTTTAATCAAACTTTTTTACTAGTTTTAATTTTAAGACAATTTTCGAGTCGCATTTAAATTTTATTCTATCGCAGTTAGGATTGTACAAACGACATCAGAGTCGCGATAAAATACTATAAGTGACAA
>DWLI01001908.1:0-14253 GCA_018249915.1 Cecropterus dorantes dorantes | reverse complement strand
AATACTATAGCCAAAGAAATTTTATTACAAGTTCATACATACTATAATGCGAAAAGACTTTTTCCCCGACCTATTATGTTGATTTACAGTGATCCTTCAGAGGATTGATAAGAAATAATAAAATAGACAATTTCCGCTTCCTACATGACTGTACCAATATATTCACAGTAGCTCTATTTGGAATAAAATCCGGGTTTCCAAATAGCACGATCCGTCAGTATAACAAATTGAAATAAAACAATCCAAACAGTTCGACTATCCAACTACTGATAGGACTTGATGGAATAAACCCATAAATCACATACACCTATTATGTCTATACATAATTATGTCTTTGTAGTTACATACATACAATCATTGGGGTTGCGAGCACCATCTATCGGTGTGAACCAACCACAATGACGTTGCCCAGCGCTTTTATTTCTTCTTATATGACGCCAACTATCGAAATAGTATTAAAAATACTCCACCTAAAATCCATCGAATATATATTTAGGTTTTCTTGTTACGCTCCATTTTTGTATAATATGGAAGTAGCAAACCACCACGCAGAGCAATTAATGGTAATGGCCATTACCGGCCATAAACATCTGTAACCACCTCATGTAACAACAGATTTCAACCTCAGGTTGGCCACATGCGTCGCTAACGGTAACACTAAGTTGGAACTTTCAGCATCTGAGCAACTAATCAAATCAATATATCGTCAAAATCAATATATCGATCAAATAACTATATCGTTGTGGATGACGTGCAATAAAGTGCACTTTATAGAAATATTTGAACTAAAAAATTATATTCTCCAATTTTATTTTATATAATGATGACTCTCCCATACGTCGATTCGCAAACATCTTCTCTCCTCGGCTCACCACCCTTGTCGCCGCACCTTCCCACATTAGAGTATCTCACTGCTGTTACGTTACATTACAATAAACTCAACTTATTATTTCTGTCAGTGAATCAAATTTGTATGATTATTTATTGTGTTTTGCATAACACTACTCCAGTAAAAGTTCTAAGAAGCTAGTTAGAGACTAAATAAAGATGAGCACATGCTTCCTTCCGTGTAATATCCGCTGTGGTCACCATCAGGCATGTCCACGACATGAGAGTACACAGGACAGTTTCAAAGGGCTAGTGACTATTGTTACTAAATATACCTAATAGATAAAAAGGTGTTTATGTAAAGACACACTATTATTGATAGTAATAAATAATTCACCAGGTGATAGAACTCGGTACTCGGTAGTAACTAGGTAGAACGAACTAGTGTGGTTCGACCGGAAAGGTACCAACGCCATACCTAATTCTAGCGTGAAGCAGTTCTTTCGTTTCGGTGGAAGGATGTGGGTGTGGGCTAACTTATATATATGGCGATCACCTTAGTCCCCGAGAGTAGCAACGCCACTGTAACTGACTTCAGACATGACCTTTTTTTTCAGTTTCTTACAGATATCAGATAGAAAACAATTGCAAGTTGAATACTTCCAGTACCAACTCAATCAACTATCAGGTAAAATATATTGATACGTGAGAATATGTCATTTATCTGTACATGTTATCAGGTTATCTTATAAAGTGATGGAAAATAAAATAGATCAACAATTTTTGTAATTTCTTTATTTTTCACCATTTATCGTAAAACTTTCCTACGGCACACCGCGCGTCGTCGCGCACCAATATTCCGCCTTGTGTATGTCGAGGAGCACTCTCCGCGCGCCACACGCGCCACACACGCGCTACACACGCGCCACAAACGCGCCACACACTCACGTCACGACGGCTCTAGCTCGCAACACGCTCATATTCGCCACATCTCGATGACACAAACCACACTGCCAACGCATTCCCTCAACCGTCGATGCAGGGATGAATATGGATCGTGTTGCGCTCACAAGTTATTCAAAATTCAACTGAATCCAAAAACACAAAAAAATTTAGTACGATCGACCTCTCGGCGCGATCGTCAGACACGAAATAAATAAGCGTAAAAGTAATTTTACATTCCAGAAGTATAATAGAAAACGATACATAGAAATATCCATCGTAAGTACACTCGAGCACCATCTAGCCGCAGTCTAACTGCCTTACCATACCGCGCCCGCGCACGGACCGAGCGCCCGGCCGCTTGGCGCACCCGGCGCTCCCTCACAGTAAAAACCTTGAAAAACTCGTCAGTGCGCGGGGTACCATGCTTTCCACAGTTTTCAAAATACATATATAAAAAGTGAGACACTGGCCCATAAAAAAATTCGCTTCAAGCTACCGTCGAGAGCGACTTTCCATCGTACGCCACCTGATCAGTTCCAAGTGTGATCTACGCGACCGCCGAGTTGATACCACCGCGTATCGTCAAACACAAAATCATAACAGTTTTAAAATTCAATAAAATTCGATCGGGAGATCTGTCAATGCTCCGAACGTTATACGTAACCAGCTAATATGTCAAACAATAGAACATAACAAGTGTGTATATAAAATACTATTATATAATAATAAACCTATAGGAAATGACATCACACTTAGCAATCTTTGGATACAAAATCTCGCCGGCGCGCCCCTCGCGCGATCCGCAGCTTCGCTCTCGTAAACTATAATATAATACGATTCAGTTACAATAACTATTGATGAGCAGATAGATAGATTTGAAAATAATATAGGACGTCGTAATCACAGATCGGTCACCTGTTTCAGGCAAAACAAATATAACACGGAACTTACGAATCGCGTAAAGAGGGCGCCTTGAGTGCGGGTAGATCGGAGGCGACGCGCGCGACTCTTGCGTTTTTCTAAGACATTAATTTTAATTCGATGTCTGAAGAGTCGCTCGATAGCCTCCGGTCGTCACACTTCACACAAACCAAACCAGTCTCAAGAGAAAACGAGCCGTGTTACACACGAATTTCGACAAAGCAATTCCAAAAAGAATCCAAATACATTATCCTCATCACATGAGCCACATCAGTCCCACAGTTCCGACTTTACGATACTACGTCCATCGGACCACTCCCTTGCATATTGGGTGTTCGATTTTCATCAAAACCTGTATATAAATCAGCGTTCGAAGTTGACGATTACGTTCGAACGCCACTACACAAGGAGTCGGTCGACACCGCACACGAAACGTTCCGTGGAACCGCGAGACTTCGCTCGCCGCCACCGAACCGTCACAACTCCTTCTCTCCATACACAACACCCAATATGCCGTCTCGTCACCGCCCACCACAAATTTATATTGCAATCTATTTTTTTTACTTAGCTCCTTCGGCGAACATCGTCCGCGTCTAACGAGCGACGCGGCGGGCGCGGGAGCCGCGGCCGCCGCGCCTCTCCTCGCAAACCTATCTAGACAACGCCCTGTCGCTCGATACTCTACAGAACACAATTTGTATCCATCACCCTCATCCTAAGGAAAACATCCACCTGACGTCCGGCCGCGGCCGACCGACTCGCGAGAACGAATCGGGCGGTCCGCTTCGGGGATGACGCAAGAAAAATTCGAAGGCACGAACGAAAATGATCGGCGGCCGCTCGCGGGCGACGCCGAGCGTCCGATCGGCCGCGGCCGGGCGCCGCATATCGATACTATACATAAAATATGAAATATTTAGGACACAATATTTCAAAAATCGTTTAACACTACAAATCATTATACATTATTTATAACCTACAATCGATTGGCAGTATTGTTCACCTTCACCTCGACTCTCATGATATTTATCGTATCACTCGTGACGTGATCCGAGGCCGGCGCGGCTCCGGCGAGCCGCGGCCGGCCGCTCCCGACCCTATACATACTTAGCGCTTATTAACCGAACAAATGATGTTGAAGATCTCGACCACACACCATTCTCTCAACATACGACACACTGAAGCTGTTACCACTACTTCCTGGACGTTTTTACCTAATGCATTCGCGCATGCATCGACTGTACCTGCCGCGTGCGACCGTCAGCGACCGCGCGCGACCTGACGGGTGTCGCGAGCGAAGTGCCAGCGGTTGCGACTAGGGAGGCGACGATCAATCGAAAGTTCCATGTCAATTCTAATATATCAATATTTTTATCGTTTTTAAACCACCCACTGTCCACATAATATTATCATGTCGTAATTATTTTAAATATCGATAGAAAATTTAAGTATTTTATTCAGGGTTGTTTGAAATAATCCTTGAAATTTGTCAGCTGAAGAGGTCCTCGAAATTTGAATATTTTGTGAGTTTAGAATTTAAGATATACCGTTTATTGATATTTTAGGCCTTCGATAAAAATATCGATATTAATACGGATAATTTCGTCTTGCAACCCTAGTCGCGACACGTCGTGCACGGAACCGCTCGCATATGTTCCCTTCAACCGTTTACCCTAACCTGTACTTCCGTAACTCGCGTCCTTCTCGACTATCCGAGTATCGACATGAACGACCTCTAGCGTTGCGTCCCGTACGTCACGCGATCGCGAATTGGAAACACTATCTACGAGTCGCGGCGAACCACGACGTTCGTCCGTCGTCCGTCCGGCCAATGAAAAAATTTAACAATTAAGTAATTCGATACACAATGACAACTCAATAAAACCTTTACGTTAATCCAAGTCGCCAACTCCTGCAGGCTCGTACACCTCTCGATTCTCATGTTATGTCCAACCACTATTTTCGTACTATTACATCTTTATATATTCTTCTTTTTTGTATTAATTTCAGGTACTGTGGTATTGCTTATAGGTAATATAATGAATTTTGTTTTTTTTTTGTTAATTTTAGTAAAGTGGCCATATTTAGTTGTGTAACGTAACCTGACGGGAAGCATTGAGCGGCCAACGCGAGGAACAGTGACCGAGGTCCGCGGGCGAGCGGGGGGTGGGGGGGGACCGCCCCGCGCCGCCTCTAACGTAACAGATAAATTATCTTTTAGCAAAACATCAATCAATATCAGAAATATAATTAAAACTAACGTACTATTATAACTCTGAATCTTTTTTTATTTTATTTTTTATTTTCATTAATTTAACTTTAGCTTTGTTCCGTATCTATCGAGTGACCTATTATATTCATGTATGTATAACGCTCGGGGAGCGGGCGCGGCCCCGCGCCGCCGCCCGACGGGAACACTTGCCTTCCTTTAGACACTTACGTTAACACTAAGCTTACGTTCTAAACATATAACTTTAAGACGCGACTCTGACATACTGACGATTCGTGACACGAGACAAAAAGCTGCATTACTCTATATCATCAAAGAATAGAAAGGGAAAGCAAATCTTCCCGGTGTCGGGGATGTCTGGCGAGCGCGAGAGCCGCTATGCGGGCTACCGATGAATATTATAATAATTGACTATCACTTCGGTACGTCGAGAGGCGGCGGTCACCACAACTATAACGATTATAATAAGTAACATTCATAAAGTGCTGATATTCTTAAACTCTTAAACAGTAGTGTAGTGTACGGACTACATAGGAAAGGAACGGCTCCTTCGACCACATTGCAACATAGAGAAAGTGGTGACCGCCCGCTCGACTCCGTCACTAAACACTTAAGAATAAGTTATGCGATGAGTGCAAAGCACGAAGTCGTTTTAATCTCGCAATGTGACATGAACCAAGGAAACCAATAAAATACAAGAAAAAAACAAATAAATAGTAATAAAATCTGAACCAAAAAAAACACGTAAATATAGGTTAAATATTTTAGGATGCATCGTTTGTAATTAGAATAATAAATAATTACAACCGTTAAAAAAACCGAAAATTTAAATTCGATAGTTCACTTTTTTATTAAGATTAAAATGGACTAGTTTACATAACATTGCGTGCATAAAACGACATTCAATCGACGAAGCACATACATAACCAGCAATGTATTGCCAAGTCACGACGTGCAACATCAATATAAGACAAATCGTAGTATCCGGCTTGAATGAATGAATTTAATGAAACAGATTATTTATGATCTAAGTGTAGGTGTATAATTTATAGAAGTGTACGTATTATATGAAAATTAAATACAATCAAAACAAAAGACGTAACAATGCAGACCCCCGTTTTGGTCACTAGGTGTGCTGTGTGTGTCAAAATGAATGAATTGAACAATAAGGGCTACTGTTTTTGCGCCCACCGGTTGTAAAAGTGTGTTGTTTCGGCGGGCGACATAAAAGTTTGAAATTGAATCGCAATGAATAGATAAAGCATGCATTAGTGTTACGCAATCCCGTTTTGTTCGGAAAATCGGTGGACATAAAGTCCCGAAAGATAAAACTGCCTCAAAGCAGTGGTTGGTAGCGATTCACAGGACTATATTCTTTCAAATATTCGCATTTTGGAAAATAAACGTTTTAAGCAAAAACCATATACGGTAAATCATGTGTATTTATATTCCAAGATATTATTACGTTAATATTTGCTGAAGCAAACAGGTAAAAGTGACATTTCGGAGACATCGTGTTGCACTAGTACCTCTAGCTGAGAAATCACACGCGATAACCCCATATTGATAGTAATATCAAATGCAGTTCAAGCAGCTACGTTGTTTTATCGACTTTTCTCTTGCTTTTTACTATAAAAGACACTACTGTTTCATGAATTATGAAGTGTCACGATGTGCCGGCTACTACAATCTGCCTTTTAAGAGTAAGCGAGGCATAAGGCGAGGGGTGAGGCGGTTGCGGAGTCGGGGCGGGGCGTTTGCGGGACGGTTGCGGGGCGGGCGCGGGGCGGGCCGCGCGCGCTGTATCACAGGAGGCAGCTCTCGAGCACTCGGCGCGCTCTGCGCGGGACCGGCGGCCTTAGGGGGGCCTCTCTGGGGGGTGCAAGGCCTATCGAGGGGAAATCACCGGCCTATTGGAGGGGAACAGTAGGATCTATTGAAGAGAACTAACAGGGCCTATTAAAGGGAAATAATCGGGCCTATTGAAGGGCAGTAGCCGAGCCTATTGAGGAGAAGTGGCCTGGCCTATTGGAGATAAATATCACGGGATGTTGAAAGAAGTATCAGTTTAAAAACTGAACAATTATTAAAAGCCAAATGAGAGTAAGTAATAGGACTAATTCGGGAAAAATATCTGGGAACGGTAAAGAGTAGTTTATCGGAGCCTGAAAACGGAAGTAACATATTTTTTTGATAATAATGAGGCCTTTGCCGATAAGAATTATTAGCAGAATTAAATATCTGAAGCAATAGAAGTTAATTATTAATACTATCAGAAACTATTATAAACTAAGCTCTTGAGGGATAAGTAATATTAGGCCAAAATGGAATCGTAAGGCAGTTTCAGAAGTTTATCGGTAAGGAAAGGTTAACTAACGGGATATATTGATTAAAATATCTTATAATAAGTACGGTATTCACCTTAAGAGAATGGACGTAAATGTCAGTATGGCTAGATATCTATTATTCAAACAAATAAATAATTTATTTTCAAACCCTAATCGAGTATAATTATACAGAGTAAATCAGGTACGACAATTTGTATATTCTTTTTATTAAGTCGTAACGAGAATAATTGACACTGTAAATTACATATGCTTAAAAGACCTTGACAACTTGTGGTCCTTCGAGCCGTATCGAATATTAGTATGAGTTCTGAGTGAGAGACGGCCGCCGGCCCGACCGAACAGTTTCCTAAAATCAAAATCCCTTAGCGAAACACACAAGAATCATGCTACTACTGCGCGTTGCCGACGATTGAACCACGCGATCACTAGCTTCATAACATATAGACTATTTTATTATTAACTTTATGTTAAACATCTCATTGTACATATAATATTAATAATTATAATATCTTTATCGAACGCTAAGCCCCCGCGCTTACTACGCGTCGGACACAAGAATATAATTCATATTTAATCTTCTCTAAATATAAACTCTGTAGATCTTACACGTCTATGGAACTAAAATTACGTTTTGTACCATAAATTGTTGTTAAAATTAAGCCACTAGTCGCGGGGAGACGCACAAGCGTGGTGCGAGGTGATGACTGGAGGGTGGTGGATTTTAGTGGGATATGATGCGTAGGGCTGCCACCCTTTAAAAAAATATGATTAAAACTGCAAAAATATAGTACTTTTGGGTAACCCAGGAAAGAAGTAGTACTCATTTATGTTTACTCATTACTTATTTTTTGTTTTTAACTTACTTTTTTTTTCGACTCACTCTATTATAATTAAGTAAGACTAACTTTATCATACGTACTTAATTTTTAGTCGCCATATTACCTTAGAAAAACGATAACCTATACTAACAGTAACACTATGCCACTGCTCATGAAGCTATTTTCATCTGCAGTTACGATCTCTGAATTAGCGATGAATATCTTTCGTACTATATTTTTTGTGACATATAGAACAGGATGAAATCGTAAGGTGTATGCAGTGTGGGCGGCAGCCCTCGTGCGCCCCCCGCGAGCCCGCCGTAACCAAGCGTTGCGCAACTCACGAGTGCGGCGCGGCCGCCCGCCCGCCGCGGCGGCGACGCGCCCGCTCCCGAATATATTTCTATTATTTATTCGTAAAGAGAAATGTATTTTTTTTTTCATATAGTCATTTTATTTTTTTTATTTTTTCTATATTTAAACTTTATCGGACGCCACATTTTACCCAAACTATTTTTTAATGAATTCTCGAAGGGAAATGTACCGTAAATTAACCTACGCGGGGACCGTTTTAGACTGCATCTCGTTCGGGGGGTAGTCTACGTCGGGGGCCGTGGTTCTCGTGGGGTTATGGTGTCGTTGGCGGATGCAATCTAAGACGTCGACTATGTCTATGTGTCGTAGGCGACGTTAAACTATTTACACGGCTCCGAGAGCCCTGGAGTCCTAAGCTTTTACTTACTATACGATACAGTCGTATCTGATATTGCAACGGTGAGGATTATTAGCGTTTAAAATTATTCATACACGACTGCCTTCGATCAGACGTGAGCATAAAATCACATGAAACAACAGAATGTTCGCCCTGGAGTCGTCGAGCTGCCGATTGGGGCACGGCACGTAATCTAAAATTGATTACGAACCGTTCCGGCCTCCGAGCGTCCCGGCTCGGTATCGACAGAATAAATTATTTCGTTGGTAGGTTACATCTATTACCTACTATAGTAAAAAAATATAATGAAACATCTGGACGCCTGACTGCACAAGGCAGTCTAACGATTCGACGAGTGATTCTTTATTGAGACGTTTGTGAAATCAGGCGTCATACATAAGGCAACTTATAATATATAACAGTGTAAAGCTGCGGCCGACACGCCGCCGGCCACGCATAGCTCCGAGTCGATAACAATCAATACGAGAGTTACTCCGCTAACTTTATAACATTTCTTTATGGATAAAACTATGAAGGACGATGAAATATTGTTCACACACACGTACGCTACACATGAAACATATATATAAACTTTGAATAAGTCTCAAACTCGGAGTATTACGTGGACGACGGCTCACAACACAGCGGCCGCTAACAACATTATCATTGCCATCATACACTGAATCGCGTCATCGGAAGGTGTATATATATTCCTATAACACAAGATGCACCGAAACATCGGCCGGTGATAATGCGACGCGAACCGGTAAAGCGAAAAGCAGCAACGCGAAATATAACGCTAACATTAAAAAAAACATTAGCCTAATATCGTATCAGTAACGCAATAGAATATAAAACCTTTATTACTAATCTGACTGAACGGTAGATATCTACATACCTACAAATATTTATTATTGTATACGAAAAAAATCTCAGCTCGTCTCGTCTCTACGTTTTATTAACGACGCGACCGGCCGTATCGCCGATGTCGTCACGACCCCGCGTTACAACGCAGTCGTCACAAAAGCTACAAATAAAAGGTGAAAATCATTCGGACAGTGACGTTACAATCGTAATAGTAATAGAAAAAAAAAAGAAAAACAAAAAAATGCGTAAATACATTAGTAAAGTGAAGGCACGCCCGACGCCTGGTGTAGTGTTGGCCTAGCCTACTGCGTCCCGCGCACACATGCACACGTACATACATATATACAGGCACACGCACACACACACATACGCGCGCGCTCATACACGCTCTAGTCTTGCACCGGCTCGTCATCGACCTGCAGGGATGCCACGTGTCTCATTAATTCCGCAGATGTCTTTCTTTTTCACATTTTTGATCGAAAATAAAGGTCGTCCATCCAACAAGCCAGCGCTCGACTCACACAGGTGCTTACAAACCAAACTTAACCTACCCCACATGGACACGGCCGCGGCGGACATAGGCGGACATAACGCGATAAAACAAAACCAATATATTACATTACATATCCAATATTCATAAATTACATATTTTATTAATACCGTTAAGCGATTGACTTTAATTTTTATTTTCGTCGACTTAATTTTTGACTAAAAGTACACGAATCCGAGCCATACGTCAATTTGATATAAAAAAGACATTAAATCGAAACCAATCAATTTTATAAGCGATTGATAACTTCACAGTCTTGCTGCCGTCCCCCGACTATCGCCGGGGCATTCAACCTACATTGTTTCAAGTCTTTTTGCTTACATACACCTAATTATTGCGTAAAATTATAATCTTAATATTTTTGGCCATCCGATGGCTTGAGTATACGGATTTAAAGCAAGTAACTTGCGATTTCCAATACAACTATAAATATAAAATAGTCCATAAAAATTTCGAAGACTTCATCCAATCATTAAATTAAAATATAAATGTACTTATAGTACGAGATTCGACCGCGTGATTACTACATTAATCTGATGTCTACTCAAAACACGATTTATAGCTACTTATTAATAGATATATATATACTTGATTCTTATCAAATATACAAATAGTTTTTTTTCGTTATTTAAACTTGATTTATTATTTAAAATTCATGTATTTTTTTCTTGAAATGGATTAAACATTTTTCGCAACGTAAACAGACCTTTAGTGTACTCCTCGATATATATTTATCTTGAAACAGTGCATTTTGATTATGAAACAGACGGACATAGTGATCACGCGATCGGACCTTAGACTATTACTAATAAGAAAGACAATTTAGCTTCCAGCTACGACTACCCGCGTGTTATCGCTCCATTCGAACAGACGTCCAACGTCAGACGCCACCCGACCCCTCGCCTAATCTATTACAAAATGTATATAATATATCATATAATACACATACAAAAACGCTAATAATTTAGAAGTAAGTGCGCCCCGGCCGCGTCCATCTTACGGCTAAAACTCATACGCACGACACGTCGTCGTATCGTGGTACGTTGTGTCAAGTTGCGATGTCGCGTCGTGGGAATCTACGACGAAAATTGTTTTTTTTTTATAAGATTGAAGTAATCCAAAGTAATTTGAAGTAATCTAGCTGAAGTTATCTTCTGAAGGCTAAAATGGTCGCCTCATACGTACATGAACCGATATTCACAGCCTTCCACCGAAACGCAGATCTGCTTCTCGGATACCATACTGATTCTACTACCTTTTGAAATGATGTAACCTTACAGTACTTTTTAAAATCTAAGTTATATATCCTGAAACCATTAGGTCCAATGTGTTTCCACGACGCAACATGACATCTTTTCTCGACGGAGCAACGCCACGGTACGACGTCGTGTCGTTCGCATGTTTCAGCCCTTACACGTATAAACATTTTAAATCCCTCGGATCATCGCCTACGAGTATGTATATCACAGCAGTGCGCCTTACCTAATTCCGTGGCACAAACTGAAACAACATTTCGAACCTTACACTCGCGTAGATGCGATTCAATCGTATACGACAGGTCGTTTCGACGATGAATCGTATCGTTGTGGCATACGGTCTTAAATATTCCCTCAATATTGTACCACGATTATGATTCGAGTGTGACCGCAGCGCCGCGCCCGCCGGCGGAGGGACTTGGCATTGTTATTTCTTTGCCATTAAGAAATAATGAATGGTGTCCTGGTGTCAAATTGATATTTATATCTACATACTATTACTTATATATTACAGTATTTTTACAATCTTTCATTTTTAATTATATAAGTTTTTCTGTTCAATTTAAGAAAAAGTAAATTATAATTAATATTTTACTCCACACTATATTGTATGACTAAAACGATACAGTTATGAACATGTCCAGTTACATTTGTTAATCGTTTTGCATTTTGCAACAATTAACAAGCTTTAAGAGTTAGGGGTGAAAAAAATGGCCAATTATAATTATTATCTAATTTTGGAGACTCGTGCTTATTAAAAAGAGTTTCAAAAGTTATCGATGAGATAATTGGAAAATTTGGATCTATTTTTCGGCACCCTTTAACATTCAAATGTAATTATAATAAATAAAAATAGTGTGTAATGTAGTTAATTTAAATAGAAATAGTCCCGCCCGGCGCCGCGACGCGCGGGTGCCGCGCCCTGTAAACACCCGTGCTCTGCCGCCGCCGCACACACACGCATTACATTATGTACTTTATATACTCTTTTACTATATATTTCTTTCTGTCACTCATATGTCAAATATGTGCTATTATATGTGAATAATTTTGCTGAATTGATTTATATATATATGCGTATATGTTGTCCATTTATAACCGGCTAAGAACAAAGGCGAAGTTTGTATGGATGTATTTTTTAAATATTGTCTCCATAAATTTGAACGTTATTTATGTTTCAATAAAAGTATATAAACAAAAATAACTGATTACCAAGAGTATGTGACATCTCAATAAATGTTTACCAAATGATTAACGACAAAATCGATTTACTATTTTATTATATAATATTAATCCGTGGCATCACATAATAATCGTTCTCTTCCACGTCCACAGCCTATACTGGGACATTCAATATTAATTGACTTTTTTCTTTCCCAACTTCCTATAAAACTGGACAACTTTCCGCATTTTAGGTTAATTTATAAAAATGTATGATTCACACAAGAATCAAAATAAAAACCAAATAGACTTATATACAAAAAGTGTCTGAACCGAAAACGACGTTGTGTGCGACGGCGGCTCACTCACCCGCTCCTCTCATATGCATCACAGTTTAAACAGACGAAACACTATTAAATAATTCATATTAAAAACACATACACCTACATACTACACAAGTGGCGTTTCCACCTCCGCGAATTATTCATCGTTACAAAGTTACAGCGACAGGTTGCACTCGTAAATTTCTTTTTATACCCTACGTATTCATTAATTTTATTCATTAATTATCATATTTTTTTTTTAACTTTACTTCATTACATGCCGAATTATTTCAATTTCGAGCGATACACCGCCTGGCCGATTGGTTGGAAATTTACGAAACTTAAAATGCGCGATCATCCGAGACCACCTCCATACCGCGCCCGAACTATAATATTTATTTACACAGTGTAGAGAAAACAATATAATATTATGCGACGTCTGCATATCCGTGGATTTTAGACGAATAATCACGAATACGAATATGTGAATGACTTACCCGAGTGTATTTGGCACTTGCCGCACGCTACAAAACAGATATCACCAATGATATGCAAAGCAAGAGAATTCTAGTACGACGAGTACCAAATACAAACGAGTAGGTTACTTACACAGTCGTATTCGCGCGTATTCGTCTTTACTCGGCGAATATGTAAACGTTGCACAAGATAAGGCCGCTCGCACGGCGCCCGGGTCAAGCGAAGCGGAATTACCGGAAACGTGATATTGCCGGATACACTCCGTTACGGCGAAATTATTCAATAACAATATATACTCAATCTATAAATTTTTGTAATTGCATTCTATAACTTACTGACTTTAAATCAAAATATAAGATGTATTCGGGTTTTATATTAACTTTTTTTAAAGAGATTATTGTATACCTTCACATCATATCTTACACGAATTTACCGCTTAATATGTTGATGGATATAATATGAATTTTACAATCTGATATTTCGAAAAACTGTTGTCACGATTTCTAAAATTACAATTATCATTATCACTATACATATATTTTAACAAATATTTTTTACTAACGTATTCTTGTACAAAGTATAGACCTTGAATAATCCCACCGTAACCGCGTAACACAGCAACGAAAGTTCACAAAAGCGTCAAAAACAAACCTATTGAAACCGAACGGTAAAGCTCAAATAACTTTTATCACATCACCTTAACACTAAGACGGTCGCGGGGACCGTCCGGAAATATACATAACATACGACTATACGTATATAAAATACTATATACAACGAGAGACTGTCCGGATTGAAGATTCGGGTTCAGTTACTT
>DWLI01001907.1:0-14254 GCA_018249915.1 Cecropterus dorantes dorantes | reverse complement strand
AAGCAGGCATGTCAGAAGTCTTGAATTTTTCTTTTTCTCTTGCATGATTTACGTGATTTTCAATATCGCAATCGAAATTACAGAATCGTATATTTTTAGTCAAATCATCATCGATGCTATAACGTTACTTTTACCGAAATGAAGTACCGAATACGGAAATTTCGAACGAGCTTGTGATAATTTCCTTCAATTAAGTTAGTCTTCAGACAAACTTGATATTTATCTACTTATGACCGTCTGCACTAGAGTATTTTAAATATTTCTAATTACGACTGTATGAAGGTCAAATCGTGGTAGATCAGTGAAGTCAAATCAAACTTATTATTAAATAATCTTGACCTGGGTATTGCATGCATTAAAGTTTTTACTGAAACGAAACGGTTTCTATCTATGTATATAAAACTATGACTGACTGACAGACAACGCACAGTCGAAACTACTGAGCGTAGACAGTTGAAATTAAATATGAAGATTCATAAGGGAGTGTAAGGGAGCACTAAGAGGAGATTTTTGGAAATTCCACTCCGAATGAAGTGAATAGGGTGAAAAACTTTTATATGAAAGTTCTACACCGTTGAAGTTAGTGACTACAAAATTTGGATTTAATTGGCTACATAACATCAAACTACGTTTATTTCTTTGGTTTGGTTTTCTTATGTAGTAGCGGGTGAAACTCGAGATGCTTCTAGTGTTGAGTATAATATTCCTTTGCTTCTGGGCTAAGACAATATCCAATAAACACGAAGTGTTTAACAAAATTAATCTGTTATTCATCTCCTTAAATAAGTCGGCTCTGAAAGACTTAAGAACTTGTCAACAAAACGATAAGCAAAAGACAGTGAATTATTTGGTTTTTAATGTTAAACATAAATAAAAAAACATCAGGTAATTTATGAATATTTTTAGTGTTAGATAAATAGCAGATGCGTGTATTTATGCGATATGTGTGTGCAGTTTTTAAGGTATGTGGGTGCATTGTCTCACAGGTCAATATCGAAAAAAATGCGAATAAACAATAGGTATGTACAAAAAGTTGCTCGATCTGGGTAATAGCCAGAAACCTTTTAACAATCCTTTGCTAGGCATAGGACACTTCCTGTAACTGATCTGAAGGTATTTTCTTAAGTCTATTTAAGGTAATTACTGTTCTGATTCTCATTGTTATTGTTGTCTGTGAATTTATTCTCATTGTTATTGTTGACTGTAAATTTATTCACATTGTTATTGTTGTCTGTAAATTTATTCTCGTTGTTATTGTTGTCTGTAAGTTTATTGTCTCGGCTGATATAGTAGTCAATCGCTATTTTGATCATATATATCTCTCGGGTCTCTCTATAAAATAAAAACTTTGTTTATCTATTTTTATTGACATATAACTCAATCACTCATATGCTTCACATTTGTTAACAGCGATTAATTTAACTAACTCTTTCGTGTGGACATATCTAATTGATTGATTTGATGCTAATTATATTAATCAATTTAGTTATAAAAGGACTTTCTTTTACCTCAAGCAAATACTCATACGCTGTCTACACTCACAGTCTTATACCGACAAAATTCCGTGTGGTAAGTACCAAGAACCCTGGCGATGACGAATACCCTATAACCTAGATTCAAAACTAAAATGTATGTTCATGAGGCATACTTACTCGAGGTATTTCAACTTAGTGCTCAAGGGTACTAACGCATCTGTTTAGCCACAGAAGCGTTGCTACCCTTGAGGACTAAATTTCTCTCGTAAGACTCTGGCAGTGAAAGTTTATCATCAGGTGGATTGCATGCTCGTTTCTTACATCTATATTAATCTATAGAACATGTACTTTAAAATTTGGACGAAAACCTAATGATTATGTTGAAACGCAACAAACTCGTACTAAGCGTCCAACACAGCAACGCATAACTGTTGTTAAATAACAGAAAAAAACATGATGGTAGTTTTGCTATCGATTTGTTTTACAAAAATATCGGACGATAGCCACTTGCAATAATATCCTAGAGGGACATTATACCAAGGTTGAAACAGTTGAGACCATCCTTACTTTTTAGGGCCGTGAAAAACGATACTTATTCATGTAGTTGGCGAAAAGGTGAACTTTATGATCGTCTGAGGATTCGACGGGATTTTCCCTTGCTCTAATAACGTATCCAAATCTTTCGCAAACACGAATTTGTCTAATATTATTGTCTTGTGGTATGCTGAATAGATATTGCTCATATTGGACATTATAGTGTAAAATTAAATACAGAATACCAGGTTTTAAGATCGTTATTATGTTTAAAAATGACTCAATAAAAATATCGGGAAAGTAATGACTATGTTTGAAGCTACATAAAAATCTTGTAACGTAGCAAAAAGCGAAGTTGAATCGCACTATAATTTATTTCAGACCCTTAGGAGCTATAAATGACGTGTCTGAAGGCCCTATTCTGGCAAATTGGAGCGGAAAACGAAGGCGTGAACGCGGTTGCTACGCTCAAGCACTCGGCCCGTAGACGCTACGTGATTCGCCTACGCGCTACGCCGTTATGAAAGTTATTTTCAATTCCGTAGCGGGTTCTACGAAAGTTACTATAGTATTCTAGACTTTGACTCGTAGACTTTAATAACGAGTTACACGACTCAAACTTTAGCCATCTGTTCTAACTAATAGGGATAAAATAATAAAGTTACAGATTTTAGAATTATATTTGGATTTGCTACCTCCGTTTTTAGTAGCGTTTTACTTAATCAAGTGAACGCCTCGGATAAGTATGTCTCCCTAACCACCCTCTTCAAACTTGACGTTATAAACCTGATATAGTTGTCGCAGTGGTGCCTCTTTAGTATAACCATAAAATGTTTTACCTACATTTATGAAATCTCAAGGTTCTAGATACATTTTTCTAAAGTAAACAATTATATACTAATTATTGTACAAGCGAATATTCAAAATAACGTTAATTAAATTCTCTGTAGCAAATTATATTCAACGTTATTTGAAGTACGTTTTCCATTACACATTTGTGTTTGCATAATTTATGTAATAAGTAAATATCTAGTCAATGTATACAAAACACCGCCTACATTACAGTCGTGGGAGTTTCGTGTCGCGTGCCGACTCGTCGTACGTGAGTTGATTGCCAAACCCGCCCTCTGCCCGACCGAAAAGACTTATTTTATTTTGTAAAACCTATTTATATTCTATAAGTCAGAATAATCCCAGATAAGGTCGCTAAAAGTAGGTCAATACGACTTAGAAATAAGTTTTAGATCTACGAAAATCTAATAAGTCTGTCTAATGATCTTTGATCAAGTTACAAAAGTAATGACTAGATGAGGGTTACGAAATCGTAATATTAACATTATATTTTAGGAAATTTTACAGTAATAAAATGATAATTATATACTGAATTTAAATAAATAGCTTTTAAATATATCATTTTTTTTTATAAAATTGAAGTAGTCCACAAGTTTGCGGTCCATCTGATAGTAATTTGCTCCTGCCGCCTATGGACATCTGTGATCAACCCTAAGATAAGCTAAGAATCTTACCTGAGGTTGGCCACAGATGCGGTGCTACTATTGAGGGCTAAGTTGGACCGCCTTGGAGAAGTATGTCTATCGAACCACACCCTTCAGACCAGAGCACAGCAACGCTTAACACTGATATTATTAGGTAGAAAAAGGTGTGGTGGCTTTTATGCTTCCGGAGTCGAACCAAAAAGGATGTTACGACCATCAAGAATGTTTCAATATATAAACGAGCATGCAGCCCACCTACTAAGTGGCTACTGCCGCCCATGGACATCTGTAATCAACCCTAGGTAAGATCAAATTGTCACCCAAGGTTAGCCACAGATGCGTTGCTATCCCTTAGGACTAAGCTGGAATGCCTCGGAAAAGTTGAGGTCACTATAACGGTCCACGCAGTGGGTCCCGGGTTCGATCCCATTATCTGAATGGTAAGTTTAGATTTTCTGTTCTGGGCCTGGGTATTTGCATATTTGTCTTTGTGCGCCCATGACACCCACGACACATGAGAAAGCCTTAATGTTGGGCTATGAGAGTAGAAAGCGTGTTTATTATGTGTAATTACTAAGGTCACACCTATTTAATATTTGTTTAAAAACTACAACGTACCAGCCGCCTCAAGGCAAATAAGCCAAGAGACCTTGAAGTAAATTAAAATTTAATGTGGGAACTCTCTTTGGGGCGTAACGAAATGGCCTGCGTGTTCGTTATTAGCTTACAAAGGTGTTAGTTTTTGAAAGTTATAAATTCTTGTAATCTCCATCTTCATATTTTTATAATTCGGGGTTATATATACAGACCCTTTTTGTGTTGCATTATTTCTTTTCGTGTGTCATAAACGAGCATGGACATATGTAACTATCTTAGTCGCAACGTAGACACAAATGCTTTACTACTTCCGAATACTTAGATGGTCTTATGAGACCATCTAAGTATTTATCTTATTATCATCTAACTTTTTTTATATGTAAAAAGGGGGCCGGAAACCCCTCCCTTTCAACGCAATGCAGGAACTGCTTCACGGTAATAATAGGTGCGGTGGTCGAACTTTTGGATTTGGCGAGGGCTTGAAGCAATACCTCAATAATACTTAATACTCAATAAGTCTTATTAAGAGGGCTAGGTAAATTTCCTTATTTTATCAATTTTATATATTTTTACTACGCTTTTATTATAAATCATGATAAAGGTTTTATTAATAATTATATTGATATGTCAATGAAATAATAATCTAAATTTTAGCCGTATGTGATTCAATACTTATTACATTCTTTCAATCGTATTGCGCGAAAATAATGTCTTGTATATATTACATAGGTACCTCGGAATATTTAGTAAACGTGAAATCAATATACATAATGTTCTACATTGATTAGCATTTAGTTATTAGTGTCACGAACCAATTTGTCAGCCAGTTTAAGCCACGCTGAACACCGCAGACATGTTTAATTATTACAATATTAATCACCAAAATATGCTGTGCATACTCCTTCAAAGTAAAATAGATACATTAATAAATAAGCGGTGAGTTAAGTTTTAGGTTATGCCTAATCAAACATGTATCTTGTGATACACCGAGACGGCCCAATACTTTAACAGTATACCGAAAAGTAACACGAACTTAACTTACTTAGTTTATTGGTGAATATCAATTGGAGCATGCAATTGGGCACCATCTATCACAAAATAATATATTTTGAAGGTGGCAAATCTTTGTGTGGTTCGGCTTCGGAAGCACCACTGCCACACCTATTTCTGACTAATAACAGCAGTATTAGGCTCTGTTGTGTTCTAGTGTAAAGGTTGTGGTGAGGGAGGCATACTTTTCCGAGGTATTCCATCTTAGTCCTCAGGGGTAGTAACGCATCTGCGGCTAACCGTGGGTGAGATTTTGATCTTACCCAGGGTTTACTATCAAGTGGACGGCATGCTCGTTTGGTACTTTTATGCTATAAAAACCATGTGACAACAGCGCCACCTCTCGGGCCCTAAAGTATACTATCTTGTAATGTGAAATTATCCACACACATTCACAAAATTTCAATAAGATTACTTGAACGGTTTTGGATGTTCATATTTTTTATTGATAACAATTAAACTAATTAGTTATAGAATATATATTAACGAAATACGATAAAGTGACAATAAAAAAGAAAAGGAGACTTTTATCTTTTCCTTATTTTTTTAATGTAGATTTTTAGTTAAATTAATGGTACGTAGTACCAAAGCCAATTCACACTCGACAAAATAAAGCCTTTGTTCTTAAAGTGACCTGAATACAGAAAACAATCTTATTTATCATCTAGGAATTCGTAATAGACATAACTATAATTCTCATAAAAACTGCCATTGCTTAAACATGACATCATAATACGTTTCCCTAAAGAACGTTTCGACCTTCATTTTATATACAAAGTTAAGTATCTAGTTTAAATTTACGTTAATTAATAATAATGACATTCTCCCCATTAATTGGA
The DNA here is from genome assembly GCA_018249915.1 of Cecropterus dorantes dorantes. Classification (NCBI taxonomy): domain Eukaryota; kingdom Metazoa; phylum Arthropoda; class Insecta; order Lepidoptera; family Hesperiidae; genus Cecropterus; species Cecropterus dorantes. The sequence goes on along the minus strand of DWLI01001907.1, from coordinate 8,263 downwards.
GAAAGATGGATGTGGAAAAATATATATTCTTTATTAACTTATATAAATAAAATACTATTTTTTTTTATCCACCTAGTCTTAGTACAAATTATTATAAATCTATTTAGCTACAGTGTGAATGTAATGTTTTACGTGTATATTTATTATATGGATATATTTTATTGATTAATCAAACTGAATCAAGATTAAAGTCCAAAACAAAATCATCATTAAGACAATAAAATAATCAATGAAATAATTTATACATAATGATTAGGTATTACGCGTATATTATTTAATATGATATCAATTATCATACTGTTTAATATAATATCTATTGTTTAATCTCAACACATATCATAATCAGCCCGCCTGATGGTAAGTGGCCAGTGGCGCCCGCGGACATTTTACATTTTCCATAGTAGGTTCAAACACAAAATAGTCGGAAATGCGTGTTTCAGGTACCTTGACCTAATATTCATATCCGTTGCTCAAGCAATATCGTAAATCTACTTGCACGATCCCACGCAATCGATAAAATATTCATCGTACGACATTTTGGATGAAAACGGTGATAGCTTATCTACGTGAACTGTTTTATTAGTGATGGAACTCACAGTTTATACTCATGAGGGTTTAACAGAAGCGTGTGCGAATATGTCCTGTTTCATAAAAAATGTTCAGTCGTTACCAAATTACTCTGAACAAATATTACTTATACATATACATCTTAAAAAAGGTACGAAAAGAGTTTTCCTTCAAAGTCAACGATGCATTGGCGACTCTTCTGGCGTTGCAAATGTTCATAATGCAACGGTGACTACTTTCCATCAGGAAACCCATACGGGTAGGCCTAATCGATAGTTTGAAGTCTAAGAAATACAGACACACAAGAAAACCGATTAAAATCTGTAACTTTGTTTTGAATAAGCATATGAACTTCGCAAAATATAATTTTTCCAAATATCAGACAGACAATGTTTATTTATGCGTGTATGTATAAACGAAATGATTGGTTCCACCAAAGCGCTAACAGTACATGTATGCTTCGTGCTATTGTCATTAATATCTAAACATTGAACTACAACATCAAGCCAACCTCCAACATTGTTTGTGGGCGACATAAAAGCAATAAAACAACATTTGCAGGATAACATTTATTACTTATGCATCACATGGTCGTCGATGTAAACATTTGATGGCCACAACTCCGAGAGAAGGAATGTGAAACAGTAGGAAATGTAAAGCGGGATTGCAGCTGGCGTCGGCCACAGGAAAACAAACTTAATGGGTTACGTCTGGCGAGAAAATAGGTCTGGACTTTCACCGTGCCTTGAAATATTACGCTCAGTGTTCCTCTTTAATGCTTCACTATTCATAACATTAAGTTGACCTCCACTGCCTTTGAGCTTTACAAAATTGTTATACATTTTTTCAAAACATACTACATTCGTTCTCCACTAATGAGGTCTTACTTAAATGTTATGAAACGCAAAGCTGGACGTTATGAGTGTGAAGTGGAAGACAGAATGGATAAGATATGTAAGAACGGCACAATGAAGGCGATGACAAAGATGAGAACAGAAGCTTGCAAGACAGAGTGAAGAGATAGAGAAGAAACGTACAGATGGTTGGTCTGTTCGTGGTTATTGGAGCCTGGGGGGGGGTGGGAGCCGGGGCCCCGACGCCGCAAAGGGGCGGGGCGCCCCCCCCCCAGCCGCGGGAAGCGGTGCCGAGCCACTCTCGAGAGCGCTACACGCGCATTATCACCGCGATCAACAAGTCTCGCACGGACGCCGCGCACTCACGATCACCCTCGAAGTGCTCACCATGCGACCAGGATAGCAGCAGGAAGGAAACACGATCAACAAGTAGGAACAAGGAACACCAGATCCACGACTACGGCGGCTCACACAGCTCCGTTACAAAAGTGCCTATCACAATACTGATCCCTATACTACGAGCAAAAAGCCTGCCTAAACGAATATATCACAACCGAATATCACAAAAGCGTGGCAAGCGAAGCTTCAGTGGACGGCGGCTTACGTAACGCTAACTTAACTACGCGTGTAAATCGTGCAAAAAATGTATCGATCACAGAAAAAAGCCTTAACACTATGTTTTAAGTGCCCGTCAAAAAATATTATGTAACGGAGCCGGGTTTGTGTGGAAACTGGTAGTGAAAGGTTGGGCGCAAGGGACATGCGCGTAGGTAAGGAGCAAGGCGAGCACTGGCGAGAGTGCCGCTTGCCACCCCCGTCACCCCCCGTCACCCCCCGCCCGCTGTCACCCGCCACGCGCCCACATTATAACAACCTAGACACCCTGTTGCCTGAATGTAATCTTTAATAATTTCACTAATACGCAAAAAAGTTCACTTCTTTTTTGGTACCGTACCATCTTTTACTGAATACATTTCAACCCCAAATCACGTGTAATAATCTTATGAATTCAATAATCTGATGGAATTTACCTACGCAAGAAAATAGTAAACAATTCCGCATATTAACGTCATAAATATTCAAAGAATTCTCCTAGAGTGGGAACGGAGCCGTAATCGATAGAAGAAAACAAATAACTATACTACGGAAATGCATACCACGTCCCCTCAGGGAAGGCTCGGTCGCACACCTATTTATAGTTTCATTCATAAGCTGCATAGTACAGCGCCATCTAGTGACATGCACTGGAAACAAAGAGCAGTGTGTAGGCTTTTATTATCGTTGTAATTTAAAGGGGTTCCTCGGGCACCGGATGGTGAACGAGGGCTAATCTGCAACATTGAAGGGTATATTTGCCCCTTTATAGCAGGGAAAATTGTGTCCTTCACCATTTTCCTAACAAAAAAATAATATGTAAGGAAGATTATGTCACGACACATGACATGGTTAATTCATTTTCATTTTGCACTTTAACATTTAGCATTTTATGTAGAAAAATATTAAAGCAGCATATTGGAAAACGTTTTTTTTTGTAAATATTTTTATTTTAATATGCAGAAATTAAACCAAGACAGTTTTATGATTTTTGAATAATCTTGCACCTAAAACAATATATTATAATTTTATTGATTAGCTATGATATTGCATAATTCAAATTAGCTCAGCTTTTAAAAGCTCAACGCAAGCTTATCGCTACTCAACACAAGGTGGCGCTAGTCGTGGTTTGTTAACAGTTCAAGGGAGGTTCATAACTTGAATAGAGTTTGGCTTAAAATTAATTGTAGTTTATACTCATGACTCCACTAAAATTATTTTAGTTATTAAATGGGAAATATTTTAATTGTATTGTTTTTTTTATTTTATGTTCCTTTTAAAACCCAGTGTTTGTAGTGCTATTATATATTTTTAGTATATTGTAGCTTTTCCCTTTGTAATAGAATGCTGTATAAAAATACGATTTACCAAATAACTAATCTTAGTGTACATTCACGTATTTATTGCTTAAACTTAATTGCCCTAAATACCAATTTTTGGTCACATTGAGGTCAGTATCAAGCTAAATATAACTACAAAAGCACAGAAGACAGCAATATCATTTCTGTCTAAATTTAACTGCTCAGAACGGCCAGCTTCAAAACAAAACCCGATTGCCTACTCCGGACAATTCTCCGAGTTGATGGAAAAGTGGGCCAGCGCTACTGTCGCCAAATGTCTTCTTTTGGCAGGGTATTCCTGATCTTGTATGAAGCTAATATATCATGTCGAATAATGCTCTAGTAAAATAAATGTCTGACCAAAACTATGCCAATATTTGAATGAAAAATCTCGTATATGGACTAGGAAACAGAAAAAGAAGAATTTGTTAGTAATCTGTGTTAGATATGTTTTGGTGTTTTGGTAAGTCAGATATACAAAATATTTTTTTGCTTATTCTTGGAAAGGTTCTTTAAGCTATCTCAGTTCAGTGCTGTTCAATTTGAGATCTTAAACAATGTTCAAACGAAAGCTTAACATATCGGTATACTCGTATATCTGTGTATCCAATTTATAACTTTTTTATTCACTGTTTTCTTGCTGAGTAAAATATCTAAAAAATGAGCAAATGTGATTCTAATGCTAAACAAATATCACTGAACTAGTTATGCCTGGCATATGCTTTATATTGTTTTAAGTGATATATAGCAAAATAGCTAGATCAATACAAAAAATATGTGCTCTCTATAGCCAATACAATACTATTAAAAATTGCTAAATCAAAAACTTTCTTTACATCAACCACAGGTGTATTAAATACCGTTAAAAACCAGATACGTGTAAGTTTTCCAATTATAATTCTACTTACCTTCTAATTCTAGTCTATCGGTACAACTTTTCACTTGAGCATAAAAAAAATTAAGTTAAAATTTTAAGGGTCTATCCTGCAATTTTTAGGTATCATGGCCAACCTAATCGCAATATTCGTACGTACCGTTCTACATCCTTAATAGCCTGGAACAGTGCTCAGTGCCAAGGCCCGCATTCGTGACCGACCTAATGGCACAAGCAATTATGTTATTTGTAAACAAAACCTTACAGGTCATATTTGTTATTGAAAAAGTAGGTCGCAGAAAAAAACACTAAGCACTTAATTCCGAAAGGTTATGAAATTGGCACTGAATTGCGAGGTATATAGAAAAACGGTTTTTAAAAAGAATTTATAAGTTCTTATTTACTGTTCACTGAGATGTTTTATGTGTATAAGGTTTCGAGAATTGTTTAGTTTTGAATTAGCAGCTGTTTCGAATTTATGTACCTATTTGGGCCCTATGCGTAGATATGATAATTGCTTTGATAGTAATTTTATTACTTAGCTGTAGCTCGCGGTTTCACTGCTACGACATAATAAAAACAAACAAACAAACTTAGCGTGATGTTATATAGCCTTCCTCGATAAATTTACTACTTAACACAAAAATAATTTTTAAATTCGAACCAGTAGTTCCTGAGATTAGCACGTTCAACCAAAGAAAGTACTGCTTTATGATATTAGTATAGATTTTATTTTTTAATTGCAAAGGGATATTTGGAAGGATATACGGGAGCGAAATATTTGCATTCGAAAAGAGCTAATTGTTATGGAATTAACTTTTTCTCCTACAGCAGGAAACAGCAACTCTGAATGTTGCTATTATTCATCCAAGAAGTCATATGCTCGTATCCATCTTACATTGACGATGATGTAAGATGGATACGATATATACGATGATATTCCAAATGTTTGCCAAAACTTATTTGTTAAATGATTACAATGACAATTCTCTGTAACATAATAATCAGTTTAGGCGAGAAAATTTTACACGCAACTATTTGCTAAATTGTTTTCTTTAAATTTAAGTTTAACATTTTTTAACAAATTGATTTAAAAGCTAGAGCATTCTCAAATATATTGACCAACAAAATAAAAAGCAAATAGCATTGTTGGCGTGATTGCTATATATCTGAAAATAGTATCATAAAGTAGCTGCAATAGTGTGTACATATATTTGAATTAAAAAAAAAAACACGCTTTCTACACTCACAGCCCCGCACTAGGATTTTCTCCTGTGTCGCGAATGCCATGGACAGACAAAGACGAATACACAAACACGCAGACCTAGAACAGAAATCTAAACTTATCATTCAGACGACTATCTGGCCGGGAATAGAGCCCGGAACCCACTTCGCGTCAGACCGGTATGGTAACCGCTCTGCCACGCAGGTCGTCAATTAAATGATATGTTAAAATAACATTTTGAGTAATCTCTGAATTTACAAGTTTCCATCGACAATGAGTGAGTCCAATAGCATTTCTCTGATCTAAATAGCTTTTCTTTCATTCTGATATTTGTAATAGTTTTGCAGTTTCATTCACAGCATCGCCTCGGGCGAACAAACAAACTGTAGCTTTAATCGTAAGTTCGTGGCAGTATTGTCTGCATTCAACCAAGTTATTTTAACTACTTCAATGTATTTATTATCTATACAAAAACATTTATCTTTATAATTTAAAATTGTACCTACTATGAAATTATGAAGGTGATTTTTTGTTTCATTTAGAAAGTCATATTTAACTTTGTCATATTATTTGAATAGTTGAATTATGAATCAAATTGTTTTTATCTTACAACAAGTACAAAGAAGAGTAAACATAGAAGAATTTAAATTTTATTAATCGCGGCTAAATGTAATAATTTGAAATAGTCTAGTCTAACCAATAACATGTATAAGCTAAATATTTATGTATATAATAAAATATATGTATGTATGCCAGAATCTGACCCCGTTAATAGAGTAAAAGACTAACATATTTTGAAGTTATCCTTAACTTAGGGAGTAATTAAGAATTAAGGAGTAATAAGAGTATACAAGAGTAAATGCTATATATTTTATATGTCTGTAATAATAAAAATAAAATGAGAGTCAACTTAAAACCACTAAAGGCAAAAAACATTCAGGACATGAGCTATTTAATTTAGCACTGCATAAATAAGTTTGAAAAAGCTTATTCAATGAAGTACTGCATGAAATCGCATAAAAATGTACAAAGCTCTGTGAATTCAGCCGATCAGCGTCACTACTAAATTATTTTTGAATTCACTAGCTGTAGCGTGTTTGCGATATATAGAGACTATTCAAAATAAATCAAATATTTAGTCCTATTTAACTCCTTTGGGATTAGCTTATCTACAAAAATATTTAAGAAAAAAATGAACTTATAGTTTTTCAATTGATCTACATTGTCTAAATTGATATTTGTTTCGTTTTGCAGCTATTTGTATAATAAATAAAAATGGAATCGTGATCATCGTCGAATATTTGAAATTTACCTAAGCCTATGTTTAAAAAGAGACGCTAATATTTATGCCTTGATTTAAGTTACTATTTTTCAAAAACAGAACTCCTTTGCAAAGAAAAAAATCTTTGCTTTTGTATTTCAAAATCAAATATCGTACAGTCATAATTGCCTTTTCGAATTTCTATTTCCAGAAGAGAGCTGAGAAGCAGATACATTTCATTCGTGACAATTGTGCACCGGCTGCTATCAGTTCATTAACGATCTATTGAGATTGTTCCGGTTCATTGGGTCTTGTCTGATGCTAACGTTAACTTCGGATGAATATTGTGGTTTTATTGTGACCAATGCTTAATGATATACTTTGTTTATTTGAGGTTGTATATAAATAGATATTTAGATGCAGTATAATTCCATTAACTTTTAATATTGCTTATTTTATTACAGTATCGCCAACGCATTCAATGTTTATTTTTATCTTCTATAGCTAAAATACTTTAGTAGGTACACATATATATTTTTTTCATTGCCTACTTTGTTTATTGATTTACCGAAATTGTATTGGTTTGTTAGTCTTATCTGATTACAGTTTATAGCAAAGGAAATATTTTAACTATATAGCTTAAAACAAAACTATACAGAACATTATCCATTTTAAATTTTCAAGAATGGAAAATAAAAGTTTTCCTGAACATAGTTTTTGTAACTTAAAAATACTGTTAATAAAATAATCAATAATATTGAATTCAAGTACGCACTATAAGTTAATAATTATATTTTTTCAGTGATAAAAATATTTTTATTATTATTAACAATTACAATACACTTATTATTTATTGTATTGTAATTGTTAATAATAAGTATTATTAACAATACAATTCCGTAACATCGCCTACTATCGGTTCATTAGCGAGCTATTGAGATAGTTCCGGTTCGTTGGGTCTTGTCTGACGCCACCATTAACATCGGGGAGAAAATTATATGAGTTTTATTTCATACCCACGATGGCACGAAGACGTACATGCGTTTGAGATGAGAAGATGTGTTTGTACAAACCAATGTTTCCATTTACACATTTAAGTTCCATTTCTTTTATGGAGATATTTTTGTATCATAGAATTTATTTAGTTATATGTAATGTGCAATTTATGAAATTTACTTTATGCTTATATTTTTTTATAATAGAAAGAGCAAAAATCATTAACATACATATTGATCAGAAGAAACATATAAATTTATGACCTATAAAAATATAGAGATAGAGCTTACCCCAAAAGCCGACAAAAAATTGAGCGAATATCTGCAAATCTTGCTAATATTTGCTGTATACTTTTGTGCCCTTGTACAACAAATGTATGTCTTGTTTTTAACACTCTCGTTCGGCATGATTAGCTACACCATGACATCAATTTAACTATGGAAATATATTGTATAGCTCAGTCCAAAGCTGTTTTGTCTTTTTTATATAATATTGAAGTAGCAAACGAGCATGCAGTCCACCTGATGGTAAGTGGTCACTGCCGCCCATGGA
>DWLI01001906.1:0-14255 GCA_018249915.1 Cecropterus dorantes dorantes | reverse complement strand
CACATAGTAAAATATTTTAATAGAAGTAATCGTATTTCATGTTAAATCTGGTTGTTGTATAACGTATTGACTTTCTACTTCAAAGCTGTATATTTATATATAATAGAGTAAATAGCAAAAAAAAACTAATGTTGCCTATTTTCAACATTTGACACGTAAATACATAATACGTAATTATGTATGAGACCATGATATACTGCCCCCTATTTGATACTTATTCGTAATTCACAACAAACACGAGTAAGTACGAAGGAAAATGAAAGATTTTATTAAAATTACATCGACTTGGAAATATAATCTATGCGTTATGCTATCTCTGAATAATTATCAAATTGATACAAAATACTTTGCATGCTTAAAATTAAAATTTTAATGCTTAGTAATTATATTATTTTTCTAATTATTCAGAAATAAATATAAAATAATGTAGGTTATTAAAAATCTTGAAATATCTTATGACCTATTGCGAGAATCATTTCTTGTTTTGATGTGTTTAACTGGCTTAAGCACACAATCAAGTGTATGATATATTTAAGATGAAATATTTCTGACTATTCCAAAGTATACGTGAACAAATGACTTAACCACAAGATGGTAGATAAAAATTTACTATAGCATTTATGATAAACCGTATTAGAACACTTTAAAACCTCTTTTCTAAAGTAAAGTACTGAAGTGTTCTTGGATTTTAAGATTAATTCTATCATTAGTTACGGTTAATATCTGATGGCAATACGGGTTTAGCATATTTTTTTATATCGATTATAATAAACATCTTTATGAAACTCAAATAATTGCTTTTTCAGTAGATATTTAATAAACGAAACGGTCCGAATTAACTCAACTAATGGTTATTATAAATACACATATGCTACTCGGTATAACCGTAAATATTATGCATTCTGCACTTAATAAGTTCACTAAAACAGTGTGGAGGTATTCATTACGCTCTCTTGGTATAAGGATAGACGTTTGCTCTTGAAAATACATCGTGAGTAATATGTTTGCAAAGTACGCATAATATACACTTTGAAATTTCAAGGACTTAAAATTAGTTTAAAATTATACAATACACGGAAAAATTCTAAAGTGTACTTTTAAATAATTTAAATTTTTGCCATTGGTTTGCTTAAAATATGTGTTATAACATAAATGAATTATCTCATTACTATTTATTTTAAAGTAGTATTTATACGAAAAATTTAATGAGTTAAAATTACAGTAAAAATATTTTTATTTATATTGTTCATCTATTTTAGTTTAATTTTATTTAATTTTGTTTTAATAATGATATCCCGTATTGCCATGTAAAAAACGCTTACAAACAAAAATTCTAAAAAGGGGTCGTTGCAATCCTTATTAAAATTATCATATCAGCACTAAATTATAATAAAATACATACGTATTACACTTTTTAAAATTAAGCAAATAACAATGCATTTACGAAACTCAAAATAATATTTATAATAACGATAATTATAAAAAGTGTGAACGTATAAACATGCACAGGTTTCAGAGACCAGATATTATATATGAGATATATACGGAAAAAAATGTAGGATGTGTGTAGGTTAGTTTGTACGTCGGAACATACCTTGCGTAATAATTGTATTATTAGTGCTTGGCTGGGTTTTTATATCATACTAATGGAAAGACTGCGTTTGAAACTTAAAACGCTCTGGGATTTTCTTACTCAAACTGAACAAATTTTGTTTTACGAATTTGAAAAATTCACGTTTGAAAATTTTGTAGATTACGTGTAAAATTACACCATGTTACCGCACTTTAAGATAATAAACACGCATCAAAGCGTATATGTCGATTTTAATTAAAGCACAGAAAATATTAAAATTAAAATTTGTAAAACGTTTGTTGAGTATGACGGAATCTCTTAGGGTACAGTATTCAAAAGCGTTTTCATTATACTGTCTATGTATAACAATGTTGCAAAGCGTTTGTTTGTTGTGACATTTGGATATTGGCTAGGTATATAGTAACTAATACTTGCCAAATATTTTTTATTGGTGTGAGCGATATTTTTTTGGGACAATTTTGATCTGTTAAAACAGTTGAGTACCTGATATGATATCAGTTTGCATTGAAGCGTGTTTGTTGTGATTGTTGACAATTTATTGGCCAGTTCTATTTACGTATAGTTTTTGTATTTTAGGACGATTATAAGATAGGCGACGCCACTTATTTTCTCGTTTCAATCGTAAACGTCTACTGTGTCAATTTTACTGAATTCGTTGTCATTTTAACAAACTCGCTTAGACGTTAATGTAATATTTTTAAGTGGTGTATAAAATTCGAAATATTTATGCGTAGACTCTAGTCGATAGTCTGATTTCCATCGAATGCGTTAAATATAGAAATAAAATAATCGCTCACACCAAAACTGATGGAACTTTTGAAATGTGATGTATATCTACGTTAATACTAGTTGATTCTATTTTAATATATCAAGTTTCGTGCATCTAATAGAAAAAAGTATATGAAATGAAGTTATTAACTATTAGTGTTAAGTATTACTTTATTTATTTAATGAATTGGTTGCGATTTTTATATAATAGGTGATAAGGGATCCAGTGATTCGTTGAATTGGACCTTCGTTTATAATAGATAGGGTGTTTGTTGCTTTCTTAGACGGGTTTTTGGGTCGTCTGTTTTCGGTTTTACTTTTTCTATTGTAGCCTATATTCTCACAACGCTATGATATACGGCTTAGTGTTTTGTAGGTCGGTGTTTTGAGCCTTTTTACTTTGTTGCCAGATTTTTTTACCAGAGGAATTAACTTTTATATCGCTTTTTAGTACCAGCTAGATTACGCACTCGATTATAATGCATAATTTTTAACGGGTAACATATTTTGTCGTACGATTTGCTAAAATATCACCAATACTGCAGCTATTTTGTAATATTATTGTTAACGCAATAGGTTTAAGATTTTTATTAAACTATTATTGTAACTGAAATCGAAAATATTTATTGAGCGTTTAGGCACTTCTGTCACATTAATTCTGTATCGCGAAATGTCCAGCACTAGATGTGATTGTAACTTGATATAGTCTTTCTTTATCTAAACAAAATTTTTGTATATATATTTTCGGTTCCAGTTATTGTATTAGTATTCAAGCGAAATAGACAATATTTCTAATTATAATGCAAAAAAGTAGAAAGGCTCATTCGTAAATATAGATTTTCCAATGTTTATAACATGAAATAATAGTCAGTTCCTCATATACTAGGTTAGTTTTATTAAATACAATATAAAATATTCTCAATATTAAATGTTCCATGTGTCCATACCAATCGTTCATATAACATTTAAAGGGATTGATTAATACATAAATATACACAGTCGCGCTTAAATAATTATTCAATAAGCTTTTGAAGACGCTTTAATATATTTTTTTATATAATTAATTATTCCTCTAAACGGTGCACAAAACTGATTTACACTGCCACTCGAAGGCAGGCCGAAACCAAAACGACTTAGTGTTTAAATTTTTCCACTTATTTCTTGTTAGTTTTAAGGAACATTTAAGGAAGTTACACTTCTTTAAACGCCGCAATTATTTTAAGTGCAATTGACGGAAATTACACAAATAATAGCAGATTTTCGTTATATAAAAGTGCTTAGTATATCTCCATACTCTATAAATCTTTATTCATATTCATAACTGTATAATATTACAGTTTGACGACTTTGAGCCACCTAAAATATTTTAACATAGTAATTAAACGCCATTTCTTTTAAAATAACGATAAACGAGTAATATTTCTATATTTTAAAGAAGTATAACTTCTAACGTGCGTACACATGTAACAAGTATGTACACACGTTTTTTTCATCGTAATAGCCGTGTATAGGTACCCTTATGATTATACTTTATATGACGAAACCGTTTAATACGAATCATTTAACTACAAAAGAGAATGAATTGAAAAAATGGCTAATTTTTTTTTAATATTTAAAATTTTAAAATTCTTAAGTGCCTTTTTCTAATTTTAAAATTCAGCCGTGCATGCATTTCAATGTTAAAGCGATTGTACAATTATTTTATGCGTAAAAGTTGTTTCCGATTGTTGATTTTCGTTTCATTGATTTTTTTTATTTTATTATTTGTCTTTAAAGCGATAATTCTTTGAGCAATAGAGTTTATTATTTGTTTAACGTGTATTGTTAATCACCAGCTAGTATGTAGTGGGGGTTGGTAGTATTACTTGCGTTTATTTATTTTGTTACATTGTCCAATCTTCATTATAATACATAGACTAAGTAATTAAATAGACTCCTAATATTGGACATCTAAAATTTTAACCATCAGGCAATTGCAAACTCAAATTTACTTCTGCAACCAACGATTTCTCATTATTTTCACCGGTTCACTTGAACCTTAGATGTGACGAGACGTCGTGTGCTTCATTTGCCTTAACGTCATATTTAGGCGTCTATTTAATCACTTAATCAGTGGTTAATAATTTTAGTAGCAATCAAATACCACTTCGTTTAATACATTGTCACTAGTTAATCAAATGTGTTAAAAGCACCGTAGCACCGGTTTTCTTGAAGTATTATTTGAATTTGGCCTAAAGTAAGGCCAAAATTAGTTTAGGCTCTTGTGTGATTTGACTAGGATTCTGTTCTCATTTGTCATATTGCCGCGTTTGAAACGACGGCAAAATAGGGGTAGGGAGGGGCACGATTATCTGAATTAAAAAATTGCCGCTTTTTGGAAATTGATCTTATCTGATTTTATCTTTCTGTCATTTAGTTAAGTTCAGATTTTTTTTTGAATTGTTGTCTTTAAAAAAATTATTAAAAACCGTAAAGATATGTCGTTATTTTATAAACCGTATTATTAAATTAAATTTTAAAGCTTTATGAAACTAAAAATTTATCATGCGCAAAAAAGATCAGTTATTTTTTTCATGAAACTCAATTCATATGAGTAATTTACAAATCTTTATATTTCTCGTATATTTCTATGAGCATAGAAATTTGGAGAATATAAAAGTATCACTTGTCAAATGATCAGCTAGTCAAGTTGTCAACATCAACTTAGTCAAGTTGTCAAACGTAATGTTGGATATAAATAAGTTTTCATAAATTATAAACAATGATTTTGATAATCGAGCAAATTGAAAGAGATGATCGTGTCCCGCCAGTTATCGGATGGCCCATTATTGATGTGGTTTTAGTATAGTTGTAGATTTTCGCGTTACCGTCGTAGCCCGGTCTTAGAATCGCATCCCACTGAATGTACCAACCAACCCCGTTAATGTAATGCTTCCATTATGATGTATTTAAATAAACTATAATATTAAAAGTTAGTACAATCGATTCGCACTTCGATTTTAGCATGTAGTCAAAGATATATTCAAGTTCTAAAAGGGAAAAAAAATAATATTTTTTAGCACAATAATATTATATTGTTAATATATTTTTTAGTTTCTTAGCAAATTTTAGTGATTAGTTATTATTTTTATGAAGTTATAATTTCTATGCTAACGTTCATATCGTTGGGCGTTTTATTTCACTTTTCCCATTGTTGCCATATTTTTGTAGGTAATCCCACTTAGATTTTCTTTCTTGCTTAGCGAAATTATTCTATACGTGCAATTACTAACAGTGTTCAAATAATCAAATAAAATGCATGTGTAATTTAGAGGAATACTTGTTTGGCTCTTAGAATATAGAAAGTATAGAATGCGTCCACTAATAAATATAGGTGTTGCGTTTTTATGTTCCACGCGTTACCACATTGAAATATGTGATTGTTTTTTCACAGCTAATATTATTTATATAATATTTATATAACAAAATTAGTCCACATTTATTTTTGTTACAAAAAAATCTCATATTGAATCAATGGGATAATAAAATGTGCCAATTTGTTATACAAAAATGCAGACACAAATCGTATTATGCTTCTGTATATTTGTATATTCTAAGAATTAGTTTTGGCTCTACTACTCTCGAGGAAGTCTTGCTATGTGAAATATGAAAGCTTGCATTAATTTAACAGTCACTATTTGGCGTTTTAAAAGTTTAAACATGAATTAAATGTACGACAAGAATGTTAAACTGAATGAGTGAATGAATAAGTGATTAAGGTAAAATTAAACTCATTATATAAGAACTGCATGAAGACATTTTTTTTTCAAACGCTTGTCTAATTATATTTTACTACATTGGCTTTTGTTGTTGTTTGTTTTTAATTAAGTTATATCGTTTAACTTGCGTTATTTGTTCGACTAAGAAATCAGAATTTATCTTAGATTTTAATCAATTTGGTAATATTACCATGTTATTTTTAATGTACCCCTAAATTGTATTTGACTGCTATTTTTGAAATAACCGTTTTCATATTTCACATAGCACTCACATGTTAGTACAACCAAAACATTGTTGATTTTATATAAATATAATCTGTTTATTTATTTTAGTTTTTTTCCTATTACACAGATGAATTTATTTACCTAATATTATTTACCTACATAGATTTTATCGCTATTATAATGGACTACGATGGCTATGAACTGATAATGCTTGCTTATAGAATACCATACGAATATATTATATTTTTTCTATGCATAGTTAAATGTGTCAATCAATTGTGCCACAATATGCCTCTTATAGACCGTATCGATTGGGGCGTTGTCTGGATAAATTAAAAAAATAATAATAATAATAACGTTACTCAAAAATAGCTGCTATTTTTTGTATAAAAAATAACGTTTCTCATCAAAAGCTGCTATTTTTTATTCACTTGCGATTAAGAGGAGTTTGTTGTGATAAATAACCGTTGACTGAAATGATTTTTGCTGATTTTATAACAATAAAATTATGTAATATATTTGATTGTTATTAAAAATTATTTATGATATAATTGCAGCGTTATTTGGTTATCTAAAATATGTTTTTTTTTTTTAATTCAGTTTAAAATTTTCCGTGCATTCAAATGGAGAATTTAAAAATAACTACAAAGTTAATAATGATTGAAACACAGTTTTAAAAGATCATTTGCGTAAAATTTTAAGAGCATAACTTATTGCTAGAGGGAATTTTATCATGAAAACTACATTCCCGAGCCATAAGATGCTGAAATTTTCATTTTAAATTCTATTTGGTTTAGAATTTTTTGAGATTTATAAAAACCCAACCTGCTCTCACAAATAAAACAGGTTTAATAACCAAGATGGCTGTGAGTTGAAAATAAACCTTTAGCTAGTTAAAGCAACGCCTCGAATTGAGTCGGTACTATGCCCGAATTTGTGTTGGCTCAAAATTGTCCCTTCCGTCCATTGAATTTTGAAAAAAATTGCATAGTTTAAGCTTCCCCTTGATGCATTTTTCTATTCTAAACTCTTCAGTGATAAGGCCCGTGGCAGAGACAGAATTTTTTTTTTAACAATTGCAGATAAGATGCTAACTAAACATTTTTACTTTTAATCTCTTTTAATTTGTCGTACATTTAAACTATATGCCATATCATTACAATGCAACCATGCAATTACAATTACAGAAGTGAAAATACTAAAAATGTAATCGAATGTCTTTCAATTTCCTCTCAATTCATCTTTGAAATTACTTCCACTTGACGGGATTTGCAGTAATCCCACGAGAGTTAACTTTGCATTTGATATTTTAAAGCTTTTTATTTGACGTTGACGACATTTGACGATTTTTCACTTATGTCTTTGTGATTGAAAAGGTGTGGAAAAATCCACTCTGTCACGCGTTATTACACCGCCGATACTTCCACGCTTCTCGAATCAATCTCAAAACGAGATGACCCTCTATCATTTATTTTTACACTGTCTACCTTAAACTATTTGTAAATCGTGCTAATATAATTGTAACATAATGAGAAAAAAGTTATTTCTGAACTCCTACTCGACCAACGCTTAAAACAGCATATCTTTGTAAGTATAACGTGTGATATAACCTTATTGTAATTATAATATGTCCTTTAGTCCGATACGTGAAAAGTATATACGACTAAAATACCAAAACTGTTGCAGTACTTAATTTAAATGCCAATGTTCGAACGCTTATCGACGGCTCGTGTCGTCAATATATTAAATGTTAAGTGAAAAATGTTCGAAAAAATTTCCTAATTGTTATCATTCGTCCTGCGTATATATTTATGTGTGCTGACCATCTTTACATCGAACGGTAGATAAACCAAATAGTCTCTATCGAATGTTTTAAAACTGTTTTATTTATTGTAGACGTGATCTACGGGCCAAAATTGATGTTAAGGGTACGTAAATTTGGTCAGCACATTGTTAAATTTAAATTGGTACCGTGTTTGGAGATTTATTACAACACTTGCAGCTTTCGTCGCCTTACCGGGTTCTATTCAAGTGTTGTTTCACAATACATCTTGTTCACGTGTCTAGAGTTGCAGGAATAGCATAAAATGTTTTGACTTTATCCCAACTTGTGAAACGTAAACCTTGTCTTTGATAACGTTCAAGTCATGTAGTCTTAACTTTGAAATCTTTCTCATGGTTATCAGTGAAATTTGACATTGCCAATCATCACGAACGATCGTAACTGTTTTATCCTTTGGTTAGTTATTCTCATAACTAATTTGAAAAAGCAATTAATCTCTTGCATTGCTTTGTCCTTTTGTGTTTACGACTGTCGATTTTTTAATTACTACTTTATCGATTTCCCTGCAACTATTGAACAAGTGGACATGGTTTATGAATTTGCTTCTCAGTATTCGTATCGTTAACAGTTACCAATTGCTCAAATCCGTCTAATATGCCTAATTATAAACAATTCCCTTAACACGGTACCGATAAATATTGCATATTATATTTATCTAAGAGAAATTTTATGAACGCTAGTTTTGTAGTTAGTGGAAATGCATGGGTAATTTTCGTATAGTGAATTAATGTTTTTTGTTTAATTTTATATTAGCCAATGTTCTAGAGACTTGATATTTAGTGAATCTAGACTTCGGGCGTCGTGCAAGGAGGTATGTTATGTCCCTTTTCTTTTAGGACATTTATCGATTGCTAACTTTGGCAATCTGTCACTTATAATAGCTACTTGCTCCTCAAATCCTGAATGTACAAAATACGTGACACTTCTAGTGTGATCAGCTAGATTGTTTAGGATGCGCTTAGGTGATGTACCTTTAGCAAGACTGGAAATGGTTCTCTTTTAATTTAAATTATCGTTAGTTTTGAGTGACGGTATTGTTTATCACGGATGTTGAACGTCTTCGAACGATGAGTCCGGTTAGTTTTGAGTTAGTTTATAAACTAGGTTCCTTAATGCAGATCGCTTCTCTCGGACTCACTCTGGGAGCTAATTTAAGAGAACACGGATCAATAATAGAGCTTTATCGAATTTGATAATAATTTACGAATGGATATTAAAAAAATAGAAGATGAAAAGTGTGGTTACGATATAAATATTCATAACTCACTCTATAGATAGTTATTTCCGCAAGATGTGTATCGTAGTTGGTGTTTTTAATCTATTATAAACGATGCTATTTGTTTAGATGGTGTCGATAGGTGTCGTTGCCAGTTAGGACGAGTTAGGTAATAATGGCATTTGCCATATCTATGGCTCTAAGCTTTTAGTAAGAAAATAGTTACATGTCAACGATAACCGCGCATGGTTAATGAATTCTCGTGTAGAACAAATTGTAACTGTTAATATGTATAGCATAATAATCTATGTGTCCTTTTAACTCGGTGTGCGATGTTGGTTAGATAATCGTTCGATACGATTTCGATGTCTTATGAGCGTTAGTTGTTAGGGTCCCGCGTTGGGCGCCAATATTTCGTATGCACAAATACTCTATTCTAATAAAAAGTTTTAATCACTGTTTTTTATACTAAGGAGTTGCGGTGTACGTTGATAAAGCTATAGGGATGTTTCAATTAGTTGCAAGTGTTAGTATTTATAGTGGAATGAGTAAGGACAATAAGTTTGGTCGTCCTGCTTTAATGGGAATCTATTGTGATAAGGTGTGAGCCAGTCGCCGACGGCGCTCGTTGGATCGACCACTACGGTTTATAATCTTACTGTATTTAGTTTGTTAAGTTTAACGTCGCTTCTACGAGGTTTCGCCGTAACATTAGGCAGTTTTCTATTGGGTATTTAGTGGATTTAATATATTTTGAAGCCGTTGTTTAGCGTGCATATAGTGTTAACTAATATTTTTGCTACTCACCGGTTCGCATACAGTATGTCCAATTTATAGGAATGGCATCATGAATTTTTGATACCTGAGGACCAAAATCTGGTTATTTTGTATTTAATTGAGTTGATGGAAAAATACAGGATTTATTTTGCCAGTTCCTCTTAAATGTAAGTGAGAATTTCTAAAATATTTTTATAGTTGTAAGTGTCGATGAATTAAGTTTTTTACATTGTAACTACTGTGTAAGTACGGCATGCGTCGGATCGCGTATCTGCCAATGACGTTCACGGTTTTGTCGTGAATTGTCGTATCCCTTGGACGTCATTGAGATATACGTGTAATTTTGTCGCATTGGGTGCACAAGTATTAAAAACTCATGTTATATAGCACTGGGATACTTTATTTTACTGTTTGTTTTCTCTCTGGCATTGATTGAACGCCTGTGGATTTGTTCTAGACATACGTATAACGAATAGTAAGTTTTTTTTTATTGTGGTGCTATTCCCTTCGTGACACCAATAATGTATTTCTACTTTTAAGTTGTAAGTGACAGTGTTGACTCATTATTTTTCAAGTGAATGTTTTTTTTCTAATTTGAATTTTATGGTAACTATGTATTCTCATGAAACAGGTACGACATAATTTAATTTGTTCAATATATTCGACATAATTTTTTATAACATTTGTACTTGTATCAGTAAGGCTCCTATTACAATATTATATTCATATCATTGTTGTTAAAGATGATCTTTTCTATTTTACAATAATTTTACCATACAAATTAATTGCTAATCGCTACAATACTTATAGCACTCAACTTATAATCAAGTTCCCTTGTGGATAATATTTGATACTTATAATATTACTCTATTTATTGTAATAGGAGTCTACGAAACGATTAAGTGTAAAATTTGACTTCTTAATTCAAATAGAAAGCTTTAATTAACGTTCAGTTGCTACTGTTGGAATTATTTGAATTATGAAATCAAATTCCATATACAAATACGTACTAATGTCCGCTGTGGTATCATTTTGTATCCTATAAGTTGCAACTGATTTCCAATTCAACTTTTGTACTCAGCCTAAATGTACTTGAATTTGGAATTTTATATGAATTACATTATTACAGTTTTTTCTAAATATAAATGTGTAATTTTAATGGCTTTCGGTGTAACACTTAGTCTTCGCCTAGCATTTTTTCTACCCGCACACTGCCACTTGAACCGTTGAAATTTGTATTTTTGAAACTGCATTATATTTTTATTTTATACTTGTTTCTTGTTATTTGTTAGTTTTAACATCGCTTTGTAGGCAAACAGATATTTATAAGATGTTTTAGACGAATGAACGTTTAAATTCGCTAGTCCTTACCTCATGTAATGAAGATATCCTTTTATCTGTCCGTTTAAGACACTTGGACGGTTTTAATACTAAATGAGTAATACAAATTAACGTAACTGTATCTTTAACGAGCTTATTATAACTAATTCGGTATCGATGTGAAGTGTTTTATGTGATAATACGATTTTGCACGTCATTATTTTACTATAATGATAATTTTAATAGCCCACGAAAAATATTAGTCACGTACACTAAAATGCGTTACAGAGCTCGAGACATTTCAATTAGGTACATAAAAACATATTATTAGAATGCGTTACAAAGCTCAAGACATTTCAATTACATACAATTCAATCATACTAGAATGCATTACAGAGCTCGAGACATATCAATTACACATAATTCAATAATACTAGAATTCGTTATAGAGCTTGAGACGTTTCAGTTACATTAACTCATACTTAAGTTCATAATTATGGACATTTTAAATTGAAAAGAATACTTTTATTTGATAATTTTATATATAATACCAGTAATTTATACCATAAAATTAACTTTGTCTTAATAGAATCTTTACAAGAAAACTATGGTGTGTAAGATAATGGCGTGCAATATCGAAACAAATACAAAACGAAAAAAAATCCAAAAGAAGTGTTTTTTAAAGAGCTAATTAAATGTATTTCGAAAATGCCAAGTTCAAGCATTTGGACCAAGGAGTAATGTTTAAATCGATAAGTGTAGTTCGTTCACGCTGATAGCTGAAAGTTTTAATGAAATATATGATATGTATGTTCTTATAATAGATGTTAATCAAGATATTTTCTCACAGTACGTCTCGAGTCTTCGTGTTAGGAACCATGTTTACACGTATCTTTGTGATTAATGTTTTAGATTATGGCATGGCGAATTCACGGTAGACTAAAATGAAAATATTTTATTGTTAGCGACTTGCAAGCGTTTGGAAGGAGACCTAAAAGTTTAGTACGCAAAAGAAACGGGTATTTGCACGTAAAGATATATGTAGAGGGCGCCACTGTCTAATGCAACGTTTGTTGAAATTCCGTATAATGGTGCCATTAATGATTTAATTGTGGTTAATAAACCGGCACAATTTGAAAATTCAATTGAAAAGAGTCGTAAGAAAATTATCTCTTATTCTTACGAGTATTAAACTTTTGAATTGCACAGAATGTCTAGAGGACTCAATAAGGAATGATAACCGTGTGTTACTTTACAAATATAATATATGTTTGATGGTTATTCAACGTAAATTACAACAACAGATTAACAGAGGATAACCATAATAGAGTAACGTTATAATTAAAAGTAAATTTCCTTAACAAAATCAGTGATTGGTTCCATTTTTTGTATCTAAATTGAAGTTAGAAAACTTTGTGATTGATGATTATATCATGTTGTCGTTCAAACTCTTACAAATCGCTAAAATTAAATGTTTGTCGGGACAGGTCATTGGTTATAGGGTCAAATTACGCGTCAACGGTAGTAGTCTGCTCTGCGCAGTATTAAATGCGGGTAGTTATGAGCAAAATGTATGAAATATAAACGTAATCTGGACTCAAAGTATGTGTAGTAAGGGCATTCAAAATTTAAAAAGTGTACGCTTATCTATGCTTCGGACTCTTGTTTTTTGGCCGTCTAAGTTTTAATGTGTAATCCATCTCGAATTTAGATAATTGGTATTAAAGCGGAAAAAGTTGTGTATTTTATTTCGTTTTTAAAAGAATCTCTGTGTCGTGTTTATAGTTGAAATTCGAAAGCTAAGTTTTCGCTTCGCCAGTTGCACATAGCTACCCTCAGAAATAGCGATTACAGTCCGTTCGACGTATCGGTGTTAAATCTAGTTGTAGGTACTAGGTACAGCCCCGGGATCCCGGTAGTGTCCCCGGCAATACAACGTATTGCACAAAGCCAATTGTTTGTCCAAAAATTGTGATGTGTTAATGTTTTTATACGTAAGATCGCTAGGGTACGTCTATTTCTCAATATTCAGTAGTACATGCTAGACGCAGTCGATTTTTTTTCTCTTACTAATGATTTGTTACTGTTTTGGCACTGTATTAATTACCTTCTGACAAAATATATATAATGATGAAAATATTTGCGCCGTTTTATTTCTATCCTTTCTTTTAATTATAATGTTTTATTACTACACAAAAGACAAAAATGGAAAATACATAACGAACTTATATCTAATATACCTAAGGATTGTGAGCAAGGGAGGAGTCTCAGCCAGCGCGAGTGACCTCGTGCAACGCTAATCCCAATTACATTGCTTAACTATTTTCCCGCAGGAAAATAAAAAGTTTATCAGCTAACATGCTATGTGCAGAATAAACGACCAGATTACTCTGTGTGTGTATGTGTATGTGAATGAGTGTGTGCGTGCGTGCGTACGAGTGGCTCCTTAAATCCTAGGTACAAATATGGGACTGGGATGAGGGACATATATATGCATATTATTTGTATCTGAATATGTCTAATTTAAAAAAAAATACTTTTAGGGCTAAGTACTTCCAGTGAGCTCTTAAGTACGGTTTGAAAAAAAATGGTGATATGTGAACCATAGATAAAACTCTTATCTACAGACTATAAACACTAAACAGTCTTTATTGACAAATTTTAACAATATACGAGTACATACTTTATGTATCTCTCTCTAGTCGATTCCCTCACTGCTGAGGATCGTGACTCCGTTTGATTTTTCCGATCAGC
>DWLI01001905.1:0-14258 GCA_018249915.1 Cecropterus dorantes dorantes | reverse complement strand
GCAGTCCACCTGATGGTAAGTGGTTACTACCGCCCATGGACATATGTAAGCATCTTCATATACAACAGGGATTCTATATGAAGTCAATCAAAGATACGTTGGTACTCCCGAAGACTGAGATGGTCGCCTCACATCAAAGTGAATGAGGTAACCACATCCTTCCAACGGAAGGCAAGAACTGCTTCACGCTAGAAATAGGTGTGGCGGCCAAACTACACTGGTTCTACCAACTGGCAAATATTGTCATATTATCATATTCTTATTGTTATCTTATTTGTATAAGCCAAAAGAGTTTTTCCTAGAAATATAATTCTAGTGCAGCATATTTTATACCAAAAACACTCGTTACTTTATTCATGTTGCAATGATTTCCATGGTTCAGCCATATTCTTATATTTTGTGAGATCCTATTTCTATGCGCCAGTTCACTTCTATTTTATTATTTCTTTATCTATATCTATAATAATATTATAAAGTTGATAAATTTTGTTTCTTTTATTGCACTAATCTCTGGAAGTTCTAGTACTAGTGCTTTAAACGGCTATAAGGTAGCTTGGAAATAAGTACTAAAAATTAGGTCCTATGAGTATGTATATCTACTACTATCGTACTGATTTCAACAGCCCATGCCTTTTGTTAATGACGATTAAACATAAGAACGTAGCCATTTAAATATCATAATGAGGCACATATTTATATTATCGTAAATCAGAAACAATGTTGCTATCAGTGAATAACAATTATAGATCACAAAGTATGTATTAACAATGTTAATATAGTTCGCCGTTCTACGCACAGTACCGGCTATGTTCAGAAAAGTTTAGGGAAATTAGTTGGTTGCCATGGTCACGGCGCAGTTGTGCCGATACGGTTTCCCCATTTTCCAGCCAGCGAAAACTGCCTACATCGCCATAGACAACCATGAACTGATTTTTCTAACTCAATTTTGACTGATCTACTAGTTTTTGAAGTTTTTAATATGAAATTCGTGAAGACTGTGATATTTTTGGGAACAAACTACAATTTTCAAGAATTTTAACATAAAAATCAAGGATGGCGTTCAATTTCGACAGCGGACAGGTAAATACAACCCTTTTCTATTTACTTATTATCAAAATATATATGTGAAACTTGATTAAGCCGATTTCTCTTGATTTCTCGTTTAGTGATAATATAAAACGTGATTTGTGATAAAGACTTGACTCATATCTGATGATAAGGATACTGAGCCAGAATGTTATAATATAGACTAATAAAAAATAATAGGCATATATTTTTTATTGGGCGTTACAATAAAAGTTAGATATATCTACTCATTTAAATACGTAGATAGTTCTCTATTTTAAAAATTTAATAAAGTAATATGATTCATCCACGCGGAGAAGAGTACACAATAATGATAAGATATGTAGAGGGTATGGGTTTGATCCCCGGCCAAGCAAAAATGAATTTGGGCTTGGATATTTGTGTGCCACGATGTAGACAGACAGTAGAGTACTATAAATGTAGAGCGCGTTATTGTCACGTACTTATTTTTATATACTAATTATTTTTATATACTATATTAATGTTCTATAAGTAGGTATTTAGTCACATTTATTTACGATGATATTAACTAAAACCTTACTAATATTCAAAAAAATTACCAATATAAATGCGAAAGTTTGTGAGGATGTGTGTTTCTCTTTAACATAAAACCATTGGTCGGTATTGGCTAAAATTTGGCACACGGATAGTTTATGACGTAGTTAAAAAAGAACCATTAAGACAACCAGGATACTCATTACCGTGGTAGTAGTTACAAATATGTATTTTGAAATTTACTTTTAACGTATATTTTTTTTGTAATACAGTATATTGTGCATTCCCAAAATATTGGATTTAGTTGATCCAACATCTAATCCCACATATTTAAGACCGGCGCACCTGCAACGCCCATTAAGTTCCCCCATCCATTTTGGCAAGTAGCGTTTTTTATCGCGAACAAATTGTAATGCCTTTAATCCGAGTTAGATACATCCAATTACATAGTAAACATCTCAAGTGTGTTCAGTATTACGCGAAAATGTATCCTATCAGTATCGTATTGATGAATAGAATCGCTCTCGTTGTCTGGGTCATGGTAGCGGGTCATTGAAATAGGGTCCAAACAATTTTATGCGAGAATGACTATTTTTCACGGCTTTGTGTACAATGTTAATCCTTGTTTGACGTCTGTCTGTGTAGATACTGTTATTTGTATGGAATGGATTATTTTCCGATTTTTTATGATATACTTCTTTGTTATAATGTTTTGTTATGCACTTTACGTAAGCGTGAGTAAGCGGTCATCATGTCAGATTCAATTCCCGGGCTATCCTAGTAGAATTTATTAATTTTAAATTTCTCAAGTCACACTTAGATTTCAACAAATTTCGAGCGAAAATTAACATTTAGTTTAATATATTTGGCATCATGATACGCGATACAGAAGCTTCACGTATCATGTCAAAGGGAAGAATCTCATGAAATTGATGTGCAAAATTGTTAGGTAGTAATGCAGCATGTAAATACAATTAGAATTTGAGAAATATTTAAAAACGGAGATGGTATAAAACTTCTTTTTGTGAGGCTCGTGATTTTTATATCAGGCCAATAAGACTTAACAGCACAGACGGATGGAACCTTAACATTAAAATTCAGATTATTTCATGACATTTTGTTATATGCATAGAGAGATGTCTATCAATAGATTTTCGTTGCGCATTTGCGTGATTTGTGCCCGGAAGCGATGCGAAGTGGTGTCGTGACTTGCGGAGAGATCGAAACCCGACCTCAACTATTTTACAGGGTGACCTTATAACATATACCTGCTAGATAGAAATAGAATGCTATTTTTGCTCCACAAAACGGTTTTTAAAGCATTTTATTTTACAAAATTAATTCGGATACATTGCCGCGCTACTACTGCATAGGTTATGCAAATAAGTGCACTGAAGTCTTTCTGTAAATTCGAAGTAACTGCTTATTTGCATGATACTAATATATAAAAGTCTGTTTTTATATCACTTGTTTTATACCTTGATAATCCTTGCATTGATTTTGAGTGGATTTGTAAGGAATGGTAACGAGAATAAGCTTGTCTGTGATAAGTATTCGCCTTTTTTTTTCTTTCGCCATATTATTCAAGAAGAAACTTATACTAAGAATATATCTAAGAATACTTTCTAAGAATACATATTCTAAGAATATTTATTTAATTAAGTAATTAAAGATCCTCTCAATCTGGATGTTTCGGATTAAAATCCTCGACGCTTCTATGCTTTATGCGCTCCTATTTGATATTAATTAGCATACAATGATTTGGAACTCATTAGATATCTGGATTTTGAAGTACTTGAATTACAGTATGGTGTAATATGAACTCTTTCTCTTCTTTTTCAAAAAATATATCTATAGGTTTCCACTTTTAGGTTACATTCGGTAAAGTTTCACCATACCTATGAATTTCAATCCCACTTATCCACAAAAACCTACTATATTATCTTTCCAGATAAGCAATCTTTATGTTATGTACTTTCATCAAACGTATTTAAATTAATTAAAATTAAAAAGGTCTAGTCATCATGGGTGGCATTATATCTGGCTCATATCTGGCATGGCTTGGGTATTTTATCAAAATTATTTAGATTGTTTTGTCATTTCTTGGTAGCGTGCAATGAAAACCATAAAACATAAACAAATATAGTTACAATGTCTTTCAAGGTTTATCAAAATTTAATTAACTGTGTTAAACGTTACCGTCACGAAGATATGATAATAATTGCATGCCTACACTATTCACATGTGTCCTATATCATTTATATCAAACGTGTTAATTACAAAGGCTCCTATATGTTTAATCAGTTACAATAGTTATGCTTAAGATTACATCGCTTACATGTTAACTTAGTTGCGGCAATTAATGAAATAGATTTGGCGGTGTTGTTTCCGTCGTCTACTGATAATATGTAGTTCGAACACCTCTGTATACTTTCAAAAACTTAAAGGGTATTAGTGTGTTAAACACCGCGTAACTATATTTGTAAAAAAATGTTTGGTGGACTGAGGATAAGCAATAATATAAATTTATATATTTTCCATCTATACACAGATAGATAGCTTTCATTCTTACTTACTTACTCCGTTGGCTCAACGCCCCAATAAGGGTCTTGGCTTCCGATATGAGAGTTTTCCATCTGACACGATCCTTAATATAGCTTTAATTCGCAAGAAAGTAATACTGCTGAACTCAATTGACTAAAAATATACCTACAAACTAATATATGTAGACTAAAGGTGGAGATAGCATTTAGTTTTTATTTGATTATCAAATATTTATTAAAGCTACCAAAAATTATTAGACTTTAAAGTTATGTTACTCTTTTTAAGTAAACACGGGTGAAAGCGCAGGGCTTAGCTAGCATTGGTAGCTAGATCCATATACATTGTGTATGCTTAAAAGTTTACCTCAGTTCACGGACTGAACCTTGATTTATAAATAGCACGGTCTAGCTCGCGAAGTATAAGGTTTGTCATGATGCCTTATTTGCCTATTCGGCGAGTAATTTAGGTAATTGGAAGTCATTTATGTCGGGACAGGGTGGATTCTGTAATTGGATGATAAATTACATTGTTATTTATGTATGTTAACATAGTTTTACATAGTAAAGTCAAAGTAAATTAAATACCTTTACAGTCGTAGTTGCCAACAACTATTAGATACTTCTTGTAGGTGTTGTATGTTGCCTTGCATTACTTAGGTATAAGTTGTCGAAAAGCCTTAAATATGTACCAGGTTTGCTTAGGTACTACTAATAATTCAATTCTGACTGAGATGAGACATAGTTGTTGTTTTCTTTTCTGTCTATCCATCGATCAGCATTCTTAGGTCTACTGCTGGCTGTAGGATTTCATGGGAGTATTTGCAAATAGTTTCCACGCCTGGCATCGCTTTTAGCGTTCGCAATGGGTGTAGATGTTAGATAGGGAATCGCTGCTGCCCATTATTTGAACTTTATCCCTTAGTCGCCTCCTTTGGCCTAAGGAAGAGAGGGCGTGCAATTTAAGACCGACACAGTGCAGCAAATGTACTTTTGCTATTTACAAGGTAATCGGTGTACCTATGGAAATATTTTTGCCAATATTCCACTGCATATACATTGTAATAATAAACGTTGTCCAAAAAAATGATTATGCGTTCTCTTGACAAGATAATTCTAAATTATTGCGGGCATTTAAATATAGTCAAATATAATAGGCGAGTGTTGGACAGGGGTAAATAACAATTTGCAACCCTTTGTTAGAAGAGGGATGATTATTATGGTGCCTGGACGAGGGGTTGGTTGACACCTGTTCAATAGTACGCGTGTCTGCATTGTTGTAATTGTATCCTTTTTATTAATCAGGTGGAAACTATCCAGTGTAGCCGTAACAATTGCAACACTAAGCCTTATTCATCGGTTTTACCCACTTTGGAATATTTAATATTAACTACATTTTACATTTTCAGAATTTAAGGTAACATATTAAGCAGAGAAATGTAATTATATAGTAACATATGATTGTCTTACCATCATTTAATTTTGGTTTGATTTCGCGTTATGTAATAAAACCAACTTAAATTAAATTACACCAGGCAATTTAGAGACGTAGAGCGTTTTTGGTTTTAGGTACCAAATATAGGAATTATTATATATTATGGCGGTAGGTATCAAACAAAGAGTTAGTTCTAAAAATTGAATGAAGCTACAAAAACTATCGTTACTAAAATCTGTTAAAACATTTTAAATGCGCGTTTGTTCGTGGACAGTCAACGCTTTTTTCTCGCATCGTTTACCTTACTGCATACTGGTTTGACTTCTGAGCATCATAAAAAATATAATTGTAGAAACAAACAAAACTTATTTTGCCTTTAACTGATTAAATTGTAATTTTAAAAAACTTTGACACGTGCGTCACCACACTGCAGGCACGTGTCACCCTTCACCACATAATCAAAAACTGTTCAGGCCTCCTCAATTATTTATGGTGTGATGATTTACAACCGCAGAGCTCAGGAGTTTTGTTCAGTCTGATAAATAATATATGCAGTGTTCCAGAATTTATTCAGAGCGACGCCTAGATGTCAAAAATAAATAAATAAATAACGCTTTCTACATATAAGCACAATAAGATTCGCTGTTATAGTAGCTTACATTAAGTACTTAGATGTAGAACATAAGACTGCCTGGTGGGGGCATAGAATCCAGACACTTCGCCGTGTTACACTTTATTGTTAATGTAGGTACCTAGATCTGGTGTTGCAAGAGAATTATTATTGAAGTTTTATATGTCATATTTTAACTTTATTTCCATATGAGATACTCATGGCACTATAACTTACTAGCTGAAGTACACGAGCTCAGCTACGGGACAAAAAAATGATAGCCATCTTTAAAAGGTGCAAAATATAGAAATCAAAAGTACATCCATGCAAAATTTCATATAAATAGGACCAGTGGTTCTTGCGTGTTTGAGTAACAAACAGACATACCAACTCATTTTATATATTAGTGTAGAATATGGATTGAGTTACAACAGATTTCATGTAACGACAATATTGAGATGTTGGTGAAGTTGAATTTTAAATAATTAATTTTATTTTTCTTTATTCGTACCTACTAGTTCAACAGAGAATCGACGCCGAAACGTCTCGGTAACTGGCAAGTCCCACGATGGGCGCCAACACGGGCACGTCCCTTAGAAATGCGTCCGGACCCTAAGCCAATTTGTGATCTCAATGGACGATTCCTGCCGGGCGCACCGCGAGGGTCGTCTAAGTGTTTTGGACATTACACCGGCACCTGGGAACTTCCAAGGAAGATAACAAGAAAAGTCGGTGAGTTAGCCCATTAATAAATTTCTTAAAAGATTTTGATACATAAGTAAATATTATACTAGCGTGTATCGTAAATATATACCTACTTGTTGATATTTACTATATATATACCATTTGGTAAATAAAAGTTGCTAAATATAGTGGATTTATATGTATCCATAAAAATGCCGTTTGTTGTTAGTTACAAGTGATATAGCTATGTATAGGTGCATGCAAAATGGTGTATATACATTGCAATCAAATAATATGAAGATATGGAGTTTCCGCATAATATTTGAATTAGACCGCAACCTTTTACCACAACACGAAAATATTGATTGCAGTGAAGTCATAAAACTACGTTGTTTTATTTGTCAACACACATGCCGTCATACTTCCCGTTCCACTTAATATCGTGTTACGAAGTAGTTTACTTTCTTTGAATATTTTGCGTCGATGTGAGCGAAATATTTTCTCATAAACCATCGGGAGTACGTGAACGTCATTGACTGACTGTCTATTGAGGATTTGCGCTTCGCATGTGAATACGTACTTGATTGGAGCTTATATTGATTGAGCTGATTTAGTACATACTTTTGTTTTTATTGCCTTAGCGGAAGAGTTGGCTAAGGAGCCGCCGGATTCAAGATTCTCAGATTGGTTGAATCTTCGTGTTCAGAGACCGAAAGCTGCGGCCGGGGCGGCCCGCATGCGCAGTGGGAAACGCGGTAAAACTAAGGAGGAGGCAAAACTGGAATCTCAAGAGACGTTCAAAGTAAGTTGCAAAGGTCGCACGTCACTAACACAATATTTTCCGCGAGTTTCCTTTGTTGATTTTTCACGGTTAACTACAAAGTTACGGTCGACTCGTGCCTCGTCGTATCTGAACAGATATATAGGGGGTGTTAAATTCGAGGAGTGTGACTTAAAAATAAATAAGTAGGTAGGTTACATACCTAAATGTATGTTATTTACTTAAATGTGTCTTGACATAGGAAAAAGTTTTAATCAGTAACTTATACCTGAGTACCTACTACTTTAAAAGTGTAAACGAATTAAAAAGCCGATAAATTCATATAATACCTATGATTGCCGATTAACTTTATTCGCAGACGGACCTCACATTTTTGATAAATAAATACCTCTAGAAAAAATAATCATAAAAACTTTCCTTTTTGTACTTCATGGGTTTTGATTTTGGGTTTGATTTGAGTATTTCATTATTGCAAAGTGTGCGTGTGTTTAAGTATGTTACTTTTAGAATTTTTAGGCGAATATCCGTTCATTTAAAAATTTAAATTTACCTTATGGGTAATCTTGCGACTAAGCGATAGGGCTAATGTAATATATAGGTATAATAATATATGATAAGTGAATGACTTATTTGGATAGCACACCTGCACGAGATTTAGATAAAGTGTTGCGAAGACAATTTACCGTTGTTATATTTCTAATACCTACTTATTTATATTTGATTATTACCTGATGTCGCTATATTAGTCACCATAGTTAACAGTTTTTTTTTGTCACTTACATGTTGTGAGCCATATAATCGTATACATTGTTATTTGTATTGTCATAATTATTTAGTCATTTATCATTAATACCTTATAGTATCTATTTCTAAGTAGGTAATCTTTCTTGTTTTTAAATACTTTTTTTGGAGTTTACTTCGATTTGATAGGTATATCATTTTTTTTTTAATGTATGGAAGTAACTAACATACAAGCATGCAGTTCACCCGATGTTAAGTGGCTACTGACGCCCATGGAAATCTGTAATCAACCCCATATAAGACAAAGGTTTACCGCAGACCATATAGACCTGAGGTTGACCGCAGATACGTTGCTACCTCTGAGTACTAAGTTGGAACACCTCGAGTAAGTATGTCGTCCTTACCACACCCTTCAGGCTGGAACACAGCAGTGCGGTGGTGCTTCGGAGTCAAACCACAAAGAGTTCTACCACCTCTAAAAATATATGTAGATTTGCCTTTATATACCGAGTGTTTACGTTTTGCAGTAACATGGATTTTGCATGACGAATTTTCTTTGACATTAATTAATCATATCATCTCTGACATTAATTCATATTTCATATAGAAAACTAGGTGTGCTACGCGGTTTTATCTGCTACTTAATAAGAAAAAAAACACACAAACATAGCGTGATATTATAAGCCTTCCTCAATAAATGGACTATTCAATACAAAAATATTTTTTAAAATTCGAACTAGTAGTTCCTGAGATTATCCCGTTCAACAAACCAAACTCTACTGCTGTATAATATTAGTATAAATATAGAGGTTTATTTCAACCATTCAGTTGTCCGAGTGATATGATCATATTATTTATATTTAACTAGTACAGGGCTAGAGAAAAGGAAGTTATGACTGAAGCGTATGTAAGGTATAGAACGCACCCTAAATTTGGCAAGAGTACAACATGAAGCACGAACCATTTGTCAAAAAGTTTGCATGTAGCGCACTTCATGTTTACCAACTAACCATAATAGAGGCTCAGTTATTTCTGAATAGTAGTAATAAAAGTTTATCATCTATAATTCTGTAATATGTAGGTACTAGCAGTAGATAATAAATTTTGTTACTTTTCCAAATTATATGGCAAATGATTATTGTTTGATGATATTAGAAATACATTTTGTTTCATTTTGATACCTTTGGATATCTAATCTAACTTGACATAGGGTTGAAGAATTGATTACAAAATTGGAAATAAGTTGAGTGTATCTAGTTATGTTCTAATGATAATTATAAATGAAAGTAATAAAAAATACTAACAATTTAAAATCATAAAAATGTTAACAGTTAGTAAGGACCCTGTCATCGTTCCTAGGTACCCATAAGGTAGTTACTTAATTAACGCTACAATTAATTATATCTTTCTAAATATTTCAGCACCAGTGTCCGATTCACAAGCACAGATGTAAATCGCAGAAGAAATGAATTACAAACTTCCAAGAAATTGACTTGCTTACTTTTGTTTTAAATTGTGATTATGTATATTTTTTTACTTGTACTATAAAGAATGTATTTTTATTGAATTCTTACATGTCTGTGCATTAAGGACTATCAGGAACAAGAATATAATAATTTGGAAAATATTAGCAACAAAAACGAGGATACTGAAAATGTTCAAAAAGATGACGACCCATTAGATCTTAATGAAAGCAAAAAGCCAACAGACGATGATGGCCATGGTCCATATGTGCCTGGATCTGTAACTGATCCTGATAAAAGACACGATAGCTACGACCTTTTAGTTAAAGATACCGTGGAAAAACTGCACGGACCGCAAGAAGACAAAACAGAACATTTTTGGAGAAAAGTTGCTGAAAAAGCAAAAGAAGATGAAATACATGCCAAGGAGAATATGAAATACAATAAAAAAAGTGATACACCGAAACTACCTTACGTTAATGTGTCACAGAATTTCCATTTTGCCAAAAAAATGCACGTTGGGAATTTGGAGCATCAACCTTTACCAGATACTTTGGGATATCGAAATTTGACTAAAGTCGGCGAACACAGAGATTCTGATATTATTGTTAAGCCGTATGCTATTGGATGGAAGGGATATGGGGCATCTGGTCCAACCTGTTGCACTAAAATGCGCGTACACAGGCCAAAAACTTGCGACCCTAAGAAGAATGAAGCCGACTCCGATGATCGTAAACAGCGCCCAGCTACTTCAGCCTTAGATTTAGGAGCTCAATATAAAAAGCCCATGTCATTGATGGATTTAGCTATATGTTGGGATTTTAGACCTGACGATCCTAAAACAGAACCGAAACCACCGAAGCACATAGATGGTTCAAATGGTTCTAAAGCGCCAGCAGTTTTCACAATGGTCCATACACCAAAAGAAGAAGTTCAGGAACCGAAAGGTCACTCATATCCGATTTTTAACCAAAGTCGAGCTGTAGTAGACGATGTAGGCCATCACAGTGTTCCACATTTTGAGAAGGACATGACAAAAGAAAAGAGAAAAGACTCATGCGATGTACAGTATTGTCCTCAACATAATAATAATGAAAATGATACAAAATCACGCTCTTCAAGTAGGAAGAGTTCAGCTCCCTCTTTGAAAAAATCTGCGTGTGATGGTATTCATGGATGTGGTACGGTCAGTGAAACAAGTAAAAACTCAAACAGAGATAACGAAAGACCAGCAAAATTGCATCCCATTAAAAGTGCATGGAATGTGAATAATCATAATAAAAAGAATGATCAGAATCGGCATCGAAATAGTTTAGAGTCGTATGAGAAAACACCGTTAGCACAAGGAAAGTTGCATCAAAGTTCTCCAAATGAATCTCAGTTGTCCAGACGTTCGCCAAAGGAAAGTGAAAATTCTAACAATAATAACACTAAACACAAGAATTGTTTATCTTGTAATGGTATGAAGATGTTGCCCAATCCGAAAAGCAAGGAGGATTATAAATTTGCGTTTAAAGCCGGCAACCCTAATTCAGTACAGAGCGTGGGAAGCTCCAATGATTCTAAAGGTGTTAAAATGCCGAAGATGCGTCACCCTTATACGAAGAAATCATATACGATTCCTACATTAGCCCCGCCTTTTAGTATTTGGCGTGATGCCAACGCGACTGGCTACCCAGAACATTGGAGATTAGCCAGCGTCTATCAACATGCGTATAAACCACCAGAGCAGCGCCGAAAACCTTTAATCGATAGCGTGTATCAATAAATGAAACAAAATAGGAGACGCATGAAATAAAATACAATGTAGAGAGAAATTGTTTATTGTATCCAAATGCGACAATGTAAATTGGTTTTTCATTGGTACGATTATTAAGCAATATAAATCGATTGCGTTACATTATCGTTTAATTGAGACACCTGCTTCCTTATCTCCAATCGGCGATTACAGTGTTGTAGATAATTTCTTGGACAGAATTCCTTTGTGTGATTTCAAGGCAAAAATCTTTCATACTCCATAAAGAATGTGCATTTTTTGATGGTGTCCCAAGCCTTGTTACAATACTGAAACCAGCCTTTCTCTGACAAATCAGGGATGTTGGTGATTTGGTGTTTGTTTACACCTAGTATCATCCAACGTAATCTCTTAGCTAGCTCCTCGAATGGAGGGTGACCTCGATAAATGTCTGGATTATCTGAAAATGTTTTATGGCTTATCAATGCAATAGCAAAATAGAGCACTACTCTAAGTGATTATGGAGTTGATTAATTTTTATCGTTTTTGGTATAAACCATACTTATTATTCAATAAAATGAAATTAAAATACTGAACTAAGCTATAACACTTACTTGCAATGATTTGCATTACTTTTATTAGACGTATTTAACTTTGAACTTTTTTACTATTATTTTTGTTTATGACGTTTAGAAAATGGTATGGTTGAAAGTTAAACCAATATTTTATTATATAAAGCACTTCTAGCATTTCAGTGTAACTTTATGGATGCCATCTAACTTATGTATTAGGCGATCATCATAGATGTGTGATAGTGTCAAGACCTCTGTTAACAACCCTAGATGGAACCCTTGTTCGATATGGAGTTGGTACACTAACTACGGTTGGTAAACTTGGTTACAGATGTTTTTGTGTGGCAGTAGCCACTTATCATCATTCACGAAATGCTCATTTGCTATTTCTACGTCTTAAAAAATTTACACACTGTAAAAACCCAAAACGACGTAAAACACATTAGGACAGAATGATAAGGAAGCCATTATCTACTAAAACTTACCATAGTCACTGTAGATTTCTGGCAAGAGAAAGAAGTTAATGGGTGCTCCACAATTATTGACATTGTACCCCTTGCAAACACTGTCTATGTTAAGTCCATTCTTGTTTGTATCACTGTACATGTACATTCCCGATTCTAACTGCAGGCTGGAGGTTTTAAAAGCTGTCCTATAAACAAAGATAAGTGTGATTAAAATATTAAGGCAGAAGTAAAATATAAACACTATATAAAGTGCATTGGCTGGGAATGCATCTTCTCTCTGAGCGAGAGAGGTTTAATAAGTCACTATTATGGCTAATTCACATTGTTTTGATAACTTTCTTTAAAAGAACTTGCAGGCATGTAGGTTTTGTCACAATATCTTTATTCATTGTTAAAAAAATGATAATTACTATCTTATACGCACATAACTTTGAAAAATAAGTGAGATTCTAGGATTTTCGTCTCAGGCTCCAAAACTCACTACCTTACTTCTGCCACTGCCCATCAGCATGTAAATCAGTCATATGTAATGGGATTCATCCTATATTACAGGGATCTTAAAGCTAAATTGTGACATCTCATTCTATCACCAATTACACTGCCTTACAATGTTTATATAACAAAGATATAAAGAATTACATGTATAGACAGAAGAACTGACATTGCCAGATTTGTCAAACCAGAACTTGAATGTGTTTGTTTGTTTTCTATAATTTTACCTAAATGGAAACAACCTGTTAAGTGGCCACAGGCAGATGAGAATAGTAAAAGCATAATTTAAAATGATCACTTTTGAAAATATCAGTACAATTCATGAAAAAGGCTAACCTATAAAATTCTTGCATGGTTTTCAAAGCATCGGGTGTGAAATCCTCCAGTTGGCATCTATTATGGAGAAGTAGTAGGTGCGGATTACTTGGCCCTTTGTTTGGCATATCTGAGTTTTCTTGGTTCGAGCTTAAAACGGCTGGAGCTGTTAGCGTTGGTTTTAACATTTCAGCTGTTTGAATATACCTGTAAAATTGTATAAAGGTTTTTTTTAATATTTCTCAAAAATAATAAATATTCTTTGTTCCAGTTCTCAACATTTACATGAAATTTAAAAAAAACTTACATTCATAGTCCCACACCAAGATTTTCTCCTATGCAACAAATACACAAACATATATACACACATACATACACTTATCATTCACATGTCTGTCTGGCCAGGGATCAAACCCGGAACCCACTGCGGGTCATACCAGTAATGTAAGCAAATTTGAGATTGAATATGGACAGTTTCGATAATATACTTATTTTATAGTATATTTATATTGTGTGTGTATGTATTACACATAAAAAAGAACATATAAATAAATGTGGCAAATGTTTTGATATCATCCAGTCTAGACCAGAATTAACATAGCTGGGTTGATGTGAATGCAACCAGCTTTCTTGAAGGCACACATATTAACACCACTTTGGAGAGGTGTATATCCAACAGACTGAAAAGAGAGTAACAGAGACTAAATATTTCAGAATAAAAATTACAAGATATTAACGTATACAGACAGTGCCGGTTTTAGCACTACCAGTGCCCTGGGTTATTTTTTGTAGCGCCCCCTTTCTTAGAACGCACACACACACGCTTTGTACACTCATAGTCC